>JANHAO010022447.1:0-12204 GCA_026873985.1 Saraca asoca
AGTAAAAGTAAAGCGAAAACCATAAATTAACAACCAATTAAGAGGTGATATTCATCATTTTTATAGGTATTTTATTCGCTTATCACTTGCAATGGGGAGTCAATGCATACTTTAGTTGAAATGGTCCCTAAGGATAGTGAAGTCGCTAAACGACCTATCTCCTGACCTGCCTTGGGTGAGAGGCAATAGATCATTGAGGGCTCCTTGGATCACTCGATTTTCAAGCATCATCCTTTGACGATCGAGCTGCATGAGCTCGAAGGCATAATAGAGAGCTATCGCATACCCAAGGGTTGCTACCTCATGGCACCTTCCCCTAACGATTATGCAACTCACCCATCTTGAGGGTTCATTGCGATCAACCCTCTTCACCTTGACGCCAAGCTTAGATTCCCTATTCACCCGTTCATTATTAGCTTATTGAACAAATTGAAACTTCCTCTTCCCAGTTGACTTCAAACTCTTATACTCAGCTCACTTCTCTGGCACTTATGTACCTGAGAAGTGACCTTCTTCCACCATCTATAGAGGTTTTGTGCCACCTTTTTAGCATTAGGAGTACAAGTTCCCTAGATAGGATTTATTACCTTTCAGCTAAGAATTCTGAGTTCAAAAGAATTTTGCCTTAGGGGGATGCTAAAGGGAAATCAAATGTTGGGCAATACAAAACTCGTTGGTTTTACATTTCGTGCCCATCCCTACGTCCTCTTTACAATTTTGATTTTGTTTTGACACCTGGTAAGCGAGCTACAGTTATGCAAGCTATTATGCTTCGTTATTTTGTTTCTAACATCTGGCTTCATTTTTTTTATAGCTGAAGTTGGCAAGGTAAAGTCGACACTAGAAGCCAAGAAGGTTGAAGTATTGCATAGGTTCACCGTTTCCAGTGATTTAAGCAATGATTTTAAGTTTGATGATGACCTTCTTCGAGCTTGCAGGTTAGCTCCAACACTGAGCACCAAGCTTACTAGGGAGATTGGAGCTCGCTGGACAAAGGAGATTGGCCTAACTTGCTTCACAGACTATAAGGAGATGGTGAAGCTACTTCTTCAAAGTCTGCCTTTCGACAATTCTGAAGAGTTTGAGGTCGCTGCAACCCCGCTAGGCCCTATTGTTATGATAGCTCTCATTGATCCATATCTGTCTCTTCCTAAGGTGACCGCGATGCTCTCTCCAGAGTTAACTCCTACCCCTCATCATGAAGTAGCCGAGGCAATTGGGATTGCAACCTCATCTGGTCCTTGCTACTAAGAGATGAAAGGTGACTAAGAGGAAGAAGGTTATGAGTGGTTTGAGGCAAACGGCTCACTAGGACACAGCCAGAGAGTATGAGCCAGGCCTTGGTCCTGGGACACAGGGATATTTTGACTTTGTCCTGAAAAATATGCTGGACATTCTGAGATCACACACTAGCCCTCAGGCATTGGAGACAGAGATCTCGAGTGAAGGATTGGCACATTATGCCACACGTTAAGTTTTACTGGTAAATCATATCTTTATCTCAGACTGTTTCTACTACTTTTTCAAAATCTAACTTAATCTGCTTGACTTTCTAGGGTTGCTGGGATTTGTGAAAATGAGGGAGACACTCTAGGACTCAGAAAAGAAAAATGCTAGGCCTATGGAGGATTTGGCTACCGCAACCACCAAAGCATTAGAGATGGAGAGCAAGGTGAAAGAAGTTGAGGTCACTCGAAAGGAGGTTGAGGAGGCTTAAGCTTGTGACGTAGCAAATCACGAGGCCATCACATTAGAGTTTAACAAAGCCATTAAGGAGTTGGCTAAATTAAAAAGTGATCGAGAGACAACACTTCAAGGCTTTGACTCGGAAACACGAAAGTTTGAAGCTGCTGCATAGTGGGCAGAGGTTGCCAAGGTTGAACTTGAGGTGGCCAGGAAGGAGGTCGCTTTAAAACAAGAAGAGGTCGACCGAGTCATAGTCGAAGCTATCGAGTGGATTGCAAAGGCAACAGAGGATGCAAAATCAAAAACAAGCTCCTCTTTCTTGTATACCCTATGGAAGCGCCATTCAGATATAGACTTTTCCTTCTTCAGACCAAAGGCCTTTGAGGAAGTTGAGAGCTCAACAAGAAAGTTGCTAGAGCCAAGTCTTTGCACATAGGAGAATTGTTCGAGAGCCAAGGTCCCCCATCCGAAGGCATCATATGTCAAGAAACAAGTTCACAGGTTGTAGAGGCCTTGGATAATCAATCAAGGGACACTGCGTCGCTCCAAACACTGATCCTTTCTCCCATCAAAGTTCTTATATGGATTCGCTTTGTGATAAGAGGCATCGAATAGTTCCATCTTTTTTGCTTTTCCATGATCATTATAATGAATGCTTTTCAGAAGATATGTAAATTGTTATGAATGGTTTCCTACAAATCACAACTCAATAAGTATTTTAACAAAACATAAATTAAACAGGTTAATCGACCTTAATTAATAGTAGGAGAGCATGTATAAATAGATTCAAGCTAATGATTTGTGACTTAAAAGGATACATACCATATTGAATGACTAATTTGTTGTATTGACCCATTTTTGGGTAATATACATTGGTGATTTGCTAGCAAAAGAATTAGGGCCATGTGCTTGAGCATACAAGCTTGCATGAGATTAAAAGTCTGAATAGGCTGCATAAGAGCTACGGGCAATAAGTCTCATGAGAGCTACGAACAATAGGCCATATGCGAGCTGCGAGCAATAGGCCACATGTGAACTACGGGCAATAGGGCACATGGGAACTATGACTTTACGATCTTGCTACTTGGATTAGTTGGCAATCCTGTGTCAAATTTAGAGTGATAGTGCTAAAATAAACACTGAGTGCCTCAGTTTGCAAGTTGGCAACTTAGAATAGTCATGACATTTAGAAGTTTTCTACACATAAGCTTGAGATAATAGTCTCGTTTCATAGAAAGATTGGCGATCTCATGCCAGAGCAAGGGCAATTTTATGTTTGAGCTACTGCCTTGTAGTCAGGTAGTCATCCTGAATGGCAATCTTGTTGCCGAGCCGCTATCTTGTAGTTGGGTGATAATCTTGTTATCGGGTGGCTATCTTATAGCCAACTGGTAATCTTGTTATTAGGTGGCTATCTTGTAATTAGGTGGTAATCTTGTTACCGGGTGGTTATCTTGTAACCGGTGAGTAATGTTGTTATCAAGTGGCTATCTTGTAGCTGGGTGGTTATCTTGTAGTTGGGTGGTTATCTTATAACCGAGTGGCTATCTTATAGTCGGGTGGTAATCTTGTTACTGGGTGGTAATCTTGTTACCGGGTGGCTATCTTATAACTGAGTGGTTATCTTGTAATCGGATGGTAATCTTGTAACCGGGTGGCTATCTTGTAGTCTGGTGGTTATCTTCTAACCGGGTGGCTATCTTGTAGCCTGGTGGTAATCTTGTTATTGGGTGGTAATCTTGTTACTGGGTGGCTATCTTATAGCTGAGTGGTTATCTTGTAATCGGGTGGTAATCTTGTAACCGGGTGGCTATCTTGTAGCCAGGTCAGGGCACGTGCACCTGGACTTGATCATTTCTTATAATAGCTCACCTTCCTGCATGGTAACTCATTGAAACTTCATGTAAGGGTTAGTATAGAAATTTAAAATATATTTATTTCTAAATTAGGTTATAGAATTGGAAGATAGTTTCTATTATAGACATCCATGCTCAGTTAGGTCTCACTGGGGCACCGGGGTTACTGTCCCGAGAGCTTCACCACATACTTAACAGGCGACCCCTCCTAATAAGGTCTTCTATGGCATCCTTGAGTGTCCAACACTCTGAAGTACGGTGCCTGATTCCATTATGATTGACATAGAACTTGCTCTTGTTTCCTCTACTCCTATTAAGAGTTATGAGGGGTGGAGGCTTCCCAAAATTTTCTTTATCTCTTTCAATCACAAAAATCTTGTCTTGGGCATCAGAGAGGACACTGTAAGTCTCAAAGCGACCTTAATGCTGGGGTTGCTCGGCCCTAGCCCTCTTCGTGGCCTGGAAGTCATGGTGGCTACCCCGACTCTTCTGCTCATTGTCGCTGGAGGCCTTTTTCTTGCTTCCCCAATCAAAACCCTTTAGACCAAAAGTTTCTTCTCACCTAATTTCCTTGACAGCTCACTCATAAAACTCAGTGAGATTTTTGACTGGGATTTGTAAATGCTTTCATAGAGTTTTCCCTCCTTATGCAGTCTCGCAGAGATTGCAGTTAAGATACCCTTATCAAACAGGTTCTCTACATTATTGACCTTGCTCCTGGACCGAGTGATGTAGTCCTTTAATGACTCATTTTTCCTCTAAAAGATCATCATGAGTTGACATGCTAGTGCGAATTGCCTTATCAGTACTTTATATTAATTGATGAATCTCATTTGGAATTCTCCCCAACTGTTGATGCTACGAGTTGGGAGGTTCCTGAACCAAGTTCGAGGTATGTCTCCTAGCATTGCCAAGAAGATGCGACACTTGACCTGAGAGTTAGTCATTTAAAGATTCATCTTCACATTAAACACATCTAGGTGGGCATAGGGGTCACTGTCCCCATTGTATTGCCAAATTATGAGGAATTTGAGTTTACGAGGGAGAGATTGCTTCTCTATATAACTGGTAAACAGAGTTCTCTTCTCATAGTGATCTCGATTATCCTGAGCTCGGGGGCATTCTTCTAGTTTCTCACCCTTTGGAGGAGCTCTTCGATCATTAGGTCATACGTTTCGAATCATCGGTTAAGAGATTGCTGGCTTTTATCACTCTCTTGATCGTGGGAAGAGCAATTCAGGATGCGCCCCTAGTTGGTCCTATCTGAGTCTTTCGAACGATGTGAGCCCATAGGTTCCTGATCATTATAGCTCTTATAAACTTAACGAACTTCTGGCCTTTCCCCGTGAGCAAGAGGGCTGAATTATACTATGCACTAGCCCATCTAGGTGCCATGACCTGGTCCTACTTTTGCACTCCTTGAGCCTGCACCTGAACTAACGCTTTGATTATTTTGACCAATTCTTTTACTATGTTTTCAAGTGCCTCTTGATGCTGATGCCATACTTGAACTCTGTTAGCTTCAAGAGTAATAAGTTGGTGAGAGGTTGAGGGCATCACATCATTGCCTATGCCCGTTGTAGGAGCGACAAACATGCCTATAGTTGGGAAAGCTAAGCCCCCAAGTGATAACTCTTGCTACCTAACATGATCCCCCGATTGGCCGGTGACAGCATTGCTGCCCCTGGTCGTTCTTCCTCTTGTCATGGTGGCTGTTCAACAAATTGCAAAAATGGAAAGGAAATAGTCTGAAGGTTTAGGCCCTCCTTCTAGCTTCAAAATGTTAATCATAAAATCTAATTCAGAGGACTCAGATCTTAGTTAACGCCTAGCTAATGAGTTTCAAGCGTGTAAGTGAATGAGTAAAGAAGAGAATGAAAGGAGGGAAGGATGGACACAAGGAGTGTTTTTATCATAGTTTGGCTAAAATCAGTATAGCCCCTATGTCCACGCTGATTGTATTAGTCCTTAGATGGTGGTTTCACTATTTAGACTGGTTGAGTTACAATACATAGGCCTCTCCTTCCATATTTTGGTAGAGCTTCCGTATATGTTCCTGGAAGTCCCCTTTACAATGGAATTTCTCCCTGTTTATAGAAGTGGGGGAGGTCATAATGGGAATTTCTTAATTTGTACATCAGTTACATCATGTAATAATTATGTATAGACAGCTTAGACTCTATTAACTAAGGTTTGTAGGTGGGTGTCTCCTTTTGGAGGCTAGCTTACCGACTATGAAGATGTGCTTCTGACTTCTGATTGGACTTGTACTGTACCTCAAGCTGGAGACCACTCATTTACGACCAGGGTAGGTGTTATGTGACTCTTGGCCCCACGAGCTGGCTCTGATCTCGTACTCACAAGATGGGTACCCTAGACGTGGCTCGTTCATCTAGTGATTTGGGGTTAATCCCGCTTAGTGAGCTTGAGTTCCTGCTCCAGGGCTTACCCCACGCCTTGAGCTCGTGACTAGCGAGTTGGTGTCTCTTCTGCGCGACTTTGGTACCTTTTGAATGATCTAGGCCTTTCCAGGACTGGATTCGTCCTCCATTGGGCCTTTGCTAGCCCATTCAACTAAAACCAGAAATCTCCTATAATAGGGATTATAATACTATTTTGGATAGTTTTTAGGTAATTTCGAAATCATACTAACAACTCCTTAGTCAACTATGATACTATGATGAGTTAGAGCTTTCGGAAAAGAAAAATTTGAGATAAGAAAAATTTGCCATAGTTGGTTAGTCTTATCCAGTTAGCTTTATGGCCACCTAAATATGAATTTTTGGCCATAATTAATTATTCTTTTGGTTATAGGATAAATGTTTGGTAAAACCTATAATTAACTAGATAGTTTTTTAAGTTATTACAAGTTGATTAGAAAAAAGGTAAACAAGAGATTTGAACTTGAAAGGAAACTTTTCAGTTGTTTTCAATGCATTGGAATAATAAAAATGCAAGTTTCTTATATTAGGTCATTTAGCTTTGGAGTCCAAGAACTTGCAATTCAATCTTGGAACTGGGAAAGAAGAATGGAAGATTTGAACCGATAAACATGAAAGCTTCAAACTAAACTCAATGAGCTTAGAAGTAGTGAGTGAATAGCTTACTCTCTTTTGCACTTTTTACAAATACGTTTGATCTTATTTTACAAACTTAAGCCTTGATATTATTTTATATTTGAATTTTGAACTAGTTGACATCTTGCTATCCATTTACATTGAATTTGACAAAACACATTTTAGTAAACCACCTTCATGAGAAATTGGTACCGGAAAATGATTCATGAAACTATTTAGTATGTTTTTGACATTGGAAAACTTTAACTTTGTAAGGTTGTGATTCTCCCTTGATTTCTATCATATTGTAACATTAAGCTATCATATGTTGATATTTAAAGGGGCAAAGGTTGAAAATTGTTTCCATGAATGATTGATTATGAGATATTGGATTCCCTTGGAGATTATAATACACTAGATTTCTAAATCAACTTGAATTCTCACTAATTACTTACATTTGAAAGTAAAATGATATGTTGTAACAAATAGTATGTACATTATATATTTTAAAGAATTGCTTATGTGTTTTATATTGAAAATTTTGCTACTTTGAAATAGTGGCTTGTTGAAGTTTTTTACAATGTGCTACATGAAATTGATAATTGAATAGTCAAATGATTGAATGTGTGAATAGATCGAAAGTGATTTGATTTTCTTCTATTGATGAACATTATTTTATGAAATAGTAAACTATTGAGTTTTATTATAAAATTGAAATTTGAATCCTCAGAGAATTCCTTTAGAAAACCTCTAAGTGCACTTGTGAATATAATTGAGCTAAGAAATGAAAGTGATGGAAGGATAAGGAGAGAATAACTACTAGAGGGATAAGATGGATGGTGGCAATTGAATATTGTTAGGTAAAGTTGTCTATCGGAATTCCACTTTGGATCTTATGTTACACGGAATCTATATTGAATATTCCATATTATATGTAAGTTTTTTAAAATCTAACTATTTTCATTTACTATAACTTGTTTGGAATTTCTAAATCTTAATTTTAAGTATTTAGTTTCCCATGCTATATGAGTACAGTAGAACCTTTTGTCGTTTTCTATTATTTGTTGTGAGTATTTGGAAGTGCAAGGTATGGATTATGTATAGTTGGACATGAAAGTTTTGTTACATAAAAGTAAAATCTTTAAGTGAGTTATAGTCTTATTTGCAAAATTATCTTGAGTTGAAATGTTGTTATTTTCCTTAAATCTTTTTAAATGTTATGGAAAGTATCATGGAACTTATATAAACCATGAACAACAAGTTTTCATATTGTAAAGGTAGAATGAAATTTGCAAAATAATTTTGATGGTTGAGTAAATATACTAATTTTATTAGAACATATATTTTATTACACGTAGTTTCTAGAGAACTATTTACTCACTGAATTTTGATGAAACTCACATTTTTTCCTATTTTAAAACATTTTGTTTTAGGACATTGGATTTGACAATTTCAACCCAACCATCAAGTTGAATAAACTAAATTGGAGACAAAAGACATAGTTTGGGAATATGTGTTGGCAGTTGTAGGATGTATTGAGTTCACATATGTGTGTGTTTATAATTATTGTATAGTGTGTATATGTTGGCTATTGTAAATATAGATTTATTTGAGCACTTGTGACCTTAGCAAATTTCCAAAAAATAAAGCAAATTTTGTTAAATTTTTGTTAAAATCTTTTTTGTTAACGAAATAAACTTCAACCATTTTTGAAAATTTTCAACTTGTGTTTTCCTTAAAGTTTAAAAAGAAAAATGTATCAAGAGAGTGTCTATAAAGCTAGTAGGAAGTCTCCACTGGGTACCTTTCTATGCCAGTTATGCCTAAGTTGGGGGGTAACAAAGTATGTACATTTTCTTTAGGACTCAGAAATGTTTGGGAAGGTAATCTACCTGTAACTTGAGTTTCTAGATTGGTCACTCTTGTCTCTAATTTCTAAAATTTGTCATTTAGTTCAATACGAAATTGTTGAAAGTTAGATTATTGTTCTTGCTTCAACTGTAAGATGTCAATTCCAATCTGTCGCTGGAATTACAGGTCATTCTAAGCCATGGTCTGAACCAGTTCTTCAATTACTTTGGTTGAAAATGAATCCATGTTCTATCGCTGCATGGTCTAATTCTACTACATGGTTTGAGATGGAACTTGCTGAAAGAAGGCATGTTGTCTAACTTGATTGCCATATCTCAAATTAGGATGACCTCTCTAGTTAGGGTTATATGTATTGGAACATGGTTTGTATGTCTATAGGGTCTGTGTTGGAAAATTACTGCTACTTTCTAGAAATTTGCCTATTGCATGAACTTACTAGAAGGAATCAGTCTCTTGGAAGAAGCTAGGATATATCTTAGTATTATGTCCAGGGACTGAGTAGATTTCACACACTGTTGTTGTTTGTCTTTGCCCCTAGTCTATTGAAGTTGTTGAACCATTAAAGTCAAATCTATCTTTTGTCTTCTAAGATTGGAAGTGTGAATCTCATTGACTTTCTTGACTACATAATTTTATCTACTCCTAAACTATTGTGAATTTGCAGCCATATTTGCTATGAGCATTCTTGCAGCATTTGGTGTCTTGTCTGCCAATGTTTCTCCATTTACAACATCTATCATGTTTTTATTTTTGTCCATAGGAAGGAGGCCTTCACAAAAGTACTGAATCAAAGGCTGACCACAAATCTAGTGGTATGGATAACTAGCATACAACCTCTTAAATCTCTCTTAGTATTCATATAAAGTCTCCCCATTAAACTATTTGATACTATAAATTTCTTTTCTAATATTAGCAACTCTGGAAGCAAGGAAATATCTTTCCAAGAAGAGTCTTGTCATTTTAGGTGATGTAGTGATGGAGCTAAAAGGAAGTTAATAGAGCCAGTTCTTAGCTGAATCAACTAATGAGAAAGGGAAGACTCTCAATTTGACTTGCTCCTATGAAATTCCCTGAAGCTTTGTAATTGAGCAAACAACATAGAACTCTTTTAGGTGCTTGTGAGGATCTTCCCCAACTAAGCTATGAAAAGTAAACAATAAATGAATTAGTTTAGACTTCAGCTCAAAGATTGCATCAATCTCAGGATTTTTTATGCACAGTGGTTGCTGGTTTAGGTCTGGAGCTTCCAATTTCTTTAAGGTCCTTTAATTGAAATTTATATTTTCCAAGCTAGAATAAGAAGAGGAACTTTCAAACAACAACTTAACTACAATGCCTACTTGGGAAGAAGTTGCCAAAGAGTTTGAAGTTGATGTAGAATCCGGAAATGATCTAGATTGGTGTCTAATCTTTCTTCTCAAATTCTACAAGTTCTTTTAATTTTTGAATCATATATTATCTCAGAATTATGAAGGGATCGAGTCATGCTCCAATAGACTTATTAGGAAATATAAATTAAAAGAACAAAATTGAGAAAATTAGCAAAATAATATGGAAAATATTAAAAAAAATTGAAAAAAGCTACTAAATGATGGAATTTGGCAAAAATAGGTCGAGGTTTATGGAAAAGTGAATGATTTTGATTAAAAGGTTGAAAACTAGTATCCTACCAAATTTGAGCCCTAAATTCCACAATCAATTTTTTTACTGTTGGATTGTGCTAGCAACCTGAAACTAAAACACTATGCATAAAGAAAAAAGGGTGACAACAAAAGGTAATAAACTGAAATAAAAGTCTATTACTAAAACTAATATCCTAATTCTAAATACTACTAAAAATACAAAAAAAATTAATAAGCTAATTCCCAACGACAATACCAAAATTTGACAATTGTTGAGACTGGTAAAAATAATATTAAACTATCTAAGCTTATAGTAATGGTGAATCTATGTTGAATAGTAGAGACTAGTGATTAATTTCTATATATTAACAGTAGAAAATAAGGGTTGGTGATTGACTAATTAGAAACAAAAATTAAAGAAATAGTAGTAATATAAGCAAATAGAATTAAAGGAAAAGGGAAATCTAAGGAGAAAAGATTCAATCCAAGGAACTCTTGTTATGAATTTAGTGATTGATTATTGATATCAATATTTCATTTCCTTTTTGATTGCTTAGCCAAGAATCTAAATAAGCCTAACATCTAATCAATTCTTGCTAATTTCTTTCTAAATTGGCCAACCAAGCCCAACATCTAGTTGATCCTTATTGCAAAATTGATTAAAGCTCAATATCTTAACCAATTCACCAATATCATTAAGATATAAAAATACCAAGACTAACTAACCAATTTACCCTAATAACAATTCAATTGATTAGGCCAATTCTCTAGGATAATTGACTCATACTAGTGCACAATTAAAAACCTATTGCTACTCAAGCCAAACAGCCATAAACAACAACATTGTCTAAAGAAATTTAGTTAGTAGTAAATCACAAGAAACAATTGAATAACTGGTCATATTAATCAATCATCTAAAGCAATTATTAGCATTAAAATAGAGAATTAAGAGAATCAAATTAGAGCAAATTAACAATAGAAGCAAGTCTCACAATCATCAAGATAATTGATGTAGAATTTCCCTTAGATTGAAATAGAAGTTTAACTACATATTAATGTAATAATAAAAGAAAAAAAAAGAGAAAACCTAATTAGGTTAGTTTTCTTACCCTAGCAAAGCTTCTCCTCTTCACAAAAGTAGAGAAAATGAAAATAAATGTAAAGAATAAACTACAATTAGGGTCAACTAAGCTTTTATATGAGCTTACTGCATTAACTCAACTTAGGCTACTGATTAGGGCTGGAAGGATATACAATTGAATATGGATATCTTCATATAAGTTATAGGTCCATCACTTATCTTTCCAATGGCCTCCATCTTGCTAAAAAATTCAATCTTTAGCTCAAGTTGTGGGCTAAAAATCGAGACAACTTTACAGAGCAGTCCAACTCGTAACGGAATTTGATAATTAGATCCACAACCTTGTAACTTAATGAAATCAGTGTATTTTAACCTCAAGTCTTCATGAAAATTTTGGAGATGGATCTTAGCTATCATATGGGGCTTAAGTTTTCGCCAAAATGAGGGTTGGAGATCCATTTATGATCAAAATATCGAGATTGATTCTAGGTCATAAGTCAACACTTTATTTCAACTTCTGAGCTAAATTTGACCTTCAAAAAGGGTGAATTGGGCTTTCAACTCTCATAAGATTTTTAGAGCTTTCTCTTAAATTTCCAAAGATATAAGAATCACCTACAATCAAAGTTCAAAACTTAAGATACACCTAAAAATCTGAAATAGTTTGAAATAGTGCCAAATTACCAAATTAATTAAATAACGCTCAAAAACTGACCAAACCACAAAACTAATTACATGTATCTAATTAAACACATAAACATGAGAAAATACTAAGTATAAAACAAATATAAAATATGTATAAATTTTGTTTATCATTAATTCAGAAAAATATGTCTATTTGTGTTATTAAAGTTTTAACTGAGAATGCTTTTACGGGGGTATATCTGGTGACCCAAGTGGGCATTAAGGCATGGGTTAAGGATTAAAGTATGGTGACTTAGACACTCTGATAACAAAATATTTTACTCATTTAATTGTCCTCTCACTTAGCATTTTAAGGTCTAAAATGACTTACTTTCAGCTGTGTTATT
>JANHAO010022448.1:0-12199 GCA_026873985.1 Saraca asoca
TATCTCTAAGACATAGTAAATAGTAGCATTTAAACCTAATCTAGTCATAGGTTTTGCAGCTACTTGTACATAGCTAGGATACAGAAAATTGAATTTTTGATTAAGTTTTGAAACATCTTTTCCAGAAAGAATAAAAAATTATTCCTATAAAGGATCAACATTTAAAAACTTTTCTTCAGTTTTGACAACATAGGTTGATCTACTAAAGAAGTTTGAATTAGATTTATAAAGCTCTTTATTTGGTATTTTAGGCACTTCCCAGTCATCAATCTACTAATTAATATTTTTAAAATTAATTTTTTCTTTAAAAATAGATTTGGAATCATTTTTAAATTTGATTTTTGAAGAAGATCCTAAAAAAGAAAAAGCATGAGGAAAGAGATCGAAACATAATAACAACAATAGTAAAGATCACAAATAGACATATATATAAAATTTAAACTAATCTCCTAGTCAGATATCATAGCTTTCATGTGCTATAAAGATAATTATATAAACTACAAATTATAATTGCTAAATGAATTAAATACTAAGATCTTAATATGAATTTTCTTCGGGTATAACTTAGCCTCGACTTACAATATCCATGGGAGTAATGAAGATAGAAATTTCCCCTTTCTTTTCTCAACTTAAATGAGGACTTACACACCTTGATAAACCCATGTTTTCACAGTGAGCTAACAATATACATCCAGATTACTTCATGCTCAAACATTGGCATGGACTTCATAAAACAATAGTAATTTCTAATTCATCTAGTTATCCTTACTTCCCCTAGGCTCTAATACTAGAGGCCATGAGGAAGCCTCTAAAATAGATGAAAATAAACTAAAACAAAAATGAATTAAGGATCGTAGCAGGACTACAATATGCAAGAGACAAAAATTTGATTAATTTGAAAGAAGTTTACAAGTTTGGCTAAAACTCCAGAAAGCTTTAGAGAAAACCAAGAGAGGGGATAGGCAAGTGACGCCTTACATTTGGAAATCTACACTATTTATAAAAAAATTTGGAATCTATAACAATACCTAAATAGTGCACCACTACAATGTATAGTACAAATTTAATTATTTGCTATAGTGAAAGTGTTGACAGGAATTTCATTATTTTGTTTAGGACAACATCTCACTTTTTTTTGAAAAGTTATCTGGCTGAAAGATATTTTGTCTTTTTCTACTGACACTTAATTTGCATTTCATTTCTTCTGAATTTGAATCTTCATTTCATTTGAATTTGTATTTTATCTATTTCATTTTGGCTTAATCTTAGAGGCTGAAACAGTTGTCCTCATTGGTTTGAGCATAGTCTTCCTCTAGATCTCTACATGAACTAGACTTTGCTGATTTACCTTTGAGTTGGAAGAGTATTTCTTGAAGCTTTCCAATGTACTCTTCTTTATTTTAGATTATTGTCAAAGACGTAACAATGCAAGATTTGTCTTGCAAAAACTGGCTAGAGCCAGCCTTCATATTTTTATGGAAGTAAGGAAATTTTTCAAACTACTTCATTATTTTAGATTTATAAGCTTTGTGAGCTTGATTATAAAAAATCCACCATTAGACTATCCAATTCCTTTTAGAATCGGAAATTTTAAAAATTGGTGCTCCTTGGTGTACTAATATTTCCAAAAATAAACCCAAGGTAAACCTATTTTTAAATAAAATTGAAGAAGTATGGGAAATTTTCATAATTTAAGTTATCAAAATAAGATTGGAATATATCCCAACCTTCTTTGACTTAATTTGGTAATATATTTGGAATGAGACCAAAAATATCCCACTAGTTAAAAAACCAATTTGGAAATTTGTACTTGGTATTTTGATTAAAGAAAAATAACCAAGTATGAGTGAAATTTTTATTTTGAAAATATAAGGTGTTGTATCAGGCTTGAACACAATCCCAGTAAGTAATTGGATCATAGTCTTTTGAAAATTTTTTGCCTATTGAGGGGTTTTGGCCCCAATATGAAATTGACAGAATTTTCTCAATTCAAAAAGTTGAATGAATAATTACATTTGGTTCATCCTTATTAACATGGTGTTTGAACATGACTGAACTCGTGTCAATCAGGATGAGTTCATAAAATTATCTCTTTTTTGAAATTGAAGTAGGCAAATAATGCCAATTTTTTGGAAAAATTTTTATATAACAATATTAGGATTTCATGCCATATTTCTAGTTCCATTTGAATGATCTTTTCAGATTGGGATTTTGGGAAACATTTGGCTTGGATATTAATTGGTTTTGGATCCAAATTGGTTTGATTTTTTGAAAATGAACTAGCTTTGGTAATTTGTTTGGCCTTTTTTAGCTGTAATTTGGTTTAATTTGGCTTTAGTGATGAAGAGGGGTTTATCTTTATCATCTTTTTCTTTAGCTATGTTTGCCCAAGATTTTTTGATCGGTGAAGTTAAAGGAATTTGAATTTGACCTGGAAGAGCTTGCAAAGTTTCTATTGAGAAATCCATTTCTAATGGAGAAAAGGAATCTTGTCTTAGGGATATTTGAATAGTTAAGGCAATTTGTTTGCCTTTGTTTTTTGATTTGGATGCCATTGAGGCACAAAGGCAGACTTTCAACATCTGAAACTTTTTTAGATTTTGAGTCTGAAGGTAGACTCTTAATTTTATCTCTCTCTTTCCTTAGCATTATTTCCCTTGCAAAAATTCAAGAGTGAGGAAATTAGGAAGAGAATTTAAAAAGCCTTTGATAAATTCAATTTTGAAATCAAAGACAGATAAGATAGCTTGTCATCTTGCAAAAAACTATTTAGATACAAAATTTTTAACATCTTTTTGAAGAACATCCTTGGTAGATTGACAATCTACTCTGATGGTAAAATTTTGATTTAATAAATCACTTTGAAATTTTTGAATACATAAAACAATTGATATAATTTCCTTTTTAATAGTTGAATATTTCTATTGAGTAGGGTTCTAATGTTTTGAAGTAAAAGTAATAACATGTTCCCTACCATTTTTTATTTATTTTAAAATTCCACCATATCTGAGGTCTAATGCATCTGTTTTTACAATTTTGTATGCAGATGGATCATTAATATGTAGACATAGAAGATATTTGACTTGATGCTTAACTCTTCTGATGATATTTGTATGTACATCCATCCTTGGAGGTGGAGATTTCTTTAATCTATCATGTAATGGTTGAATTACATTTGATAAATCTTTAAAAAAATCTGAGACATAATTTAAACATCCAAGAAATCTTTGAAGTTGGGTTTTATCAATAATTTGATTAGGAAATTTTTTAGCAAATTGAATTGCTCTTTCTATTGAAGTTATAGTTCCTTGGAAAATATAGTGACCAAGAAACTAAATTTTTGTTTGAAAAAGAGAGATCTTTTTCTTTGAGATTGCTACTAGACCATTTTTCTAGATAATTTCTAGGAAAATATTCAAGTATTTGAAATGCTGGTCTAGATTTTAGGAGAAGACCAAAACATCATCAATATAAATAATAATAAAATTTATAAATGGATTGTAAATATCATTCATAATCTTTTGAAATTCTAAGAGGGCATATTTTAAGCCAAAAGGCATTACATTCCGTCCACAATCTCTAGTATTAGAGCCTAGGGGAAGTAAGTCAAATGAACTAGAAATTACTATTATTTTATGAAGCCTTTGCTAATGTTTGAGCATGAAGTAATCTGGATGTATGCTATTAGCTCACTATGAAAACATGGATTTGTTAATGAGTGTAAGCCTCCATTTAAGTTGAGAAGAGAAAGGGGCAGTTCCTGTCTTCAGTGCTCCTTTGGAAATCATAAGTCGGGGCTGAGTTATATCCGGAGAAAATTCATGTTGAAATCTTAGTATTTAATTCATTTAGTAACTATAATTTGTAGTTCATATCATTATCTTTATGGTACCTAAAATTTCTGATATTTGACCAGGAGATTAGTTTAAATTATATATATATGTCTATTTGTGTTCTCTATTGCTGTTGTTATTATGTTTTGATCTCTTTCTTCTTGCTTTTCTTTTTCAGGATCTTCTTCAAAAATCAAATTTAAAGATGATTCCAAATCTATTTTCAAGGAACAAATTGATTTTGAAAATATCAATCAACAAATTAATGATTGGGAAATGCCCAAAATACCAAATAAAAAGTTTTGCAAATTTTATTCAAACTTCTTTAGTAGATCAACCTATGTTGTCAAAACTGAAGAAAGTTTTTTAAATGATGATATTTTACAGGAAGAATTTGTTATTCTTTTTGGAAAAGATATTTCAAAACTTAGTCAAAAATTTAATTTTTTGTATCTTGGCTATGTACAAGTAGCTGCGAAATCTATGACTAGATTAGATTTAAATAGTACTATTTTGCTATGTCTCAGATATGCTAGGTATTATTTAAATTTTAATGACTTTTTAATAGAAGCCATAGAAACTAGTGTATCGTGAGGGCTTGTACATTTCAATTGTTTTCCTGATATTTTTATCTATCTTAGAGAGACACATAGAGATAAGATCTTAGTTCTAAACACCAAATTTTTTGGATACGATATGGTACCCGGATTAATTCATATAGTAATAACTTATAAGATCTAATACAAATTATACAATTCTCAAAATTCAAAAATTTTGAAACCTCAAACTAGGAAGAGGCAAAGAACCTTTTGGTTAACTGATATAACTATGACAAATCTCTAATTATTAGCTAGCACACCTAAGATAGATTTCCCCATAAATTAGTCTCTCCTTAGAATAACTCCTTTTATGATAGAAATTCCTCAAATCTTTAGGATCATCCAACAAATTTTAGGACAAATAGATCTCTACCTTGATTGAAGTAGGTCTAGATTAGGAAACCCTAAAATAATAGAGATAGAAGATGGTTCTTCTACTTCTCCAATTTCTGAAGTTTTTAGAAAAGAAATCCTAAATTCACCTAGACACTCATATACTACAAAGTCAACCACGTTGGTTGATTTGAGGAGTCTGAGAAAGACTTTCTCAGTAGTAAATCTTAGAGGTCTAGACAATTCTTCTAGAATTCTAAAACCTATTTATACTAGGATAAATTCCAGAGGAAAAGGCAAAATTGAGGATGACATAGAATCTGGTTTAGTCTTTTCTCCTCAATCACCTACCTTCTCCCAAACTCATCATGACCCAAAGTTTCCATGATAGGACAACTCTCAAGAACTTAGAAAAACCCATTCTAAGTAGAAATAGAAGCCCTAAAGGAGGACTTTTATTCAAAAGAAAATATTCTTCAAAGGACATGGTTCCTTAAGAATTATTAAGAAACCAACAAAAAAAAGATTCATGATAAATGGAAGGATTTTATCAAGAAATTCAAAATAAATGTTCCCTTCTTCGATTGGTTTGAAGTTTATGCTAAAGGGAAACTAGAAATAGATTATCCTTTTAGCAAAGCAATTATTGTACCACTAGGACAGCCCAAAATTTGACAATGACCAGTGGAAGTAAAGTAGTCTCAGAACTTCTACCTCCAAAATCTTTTGTTATAGAAACAAAAGATTCTAGAAATCCAATTATAGCTTCTCCTTTTAAAATAAAAGACCCAAATAAGTTTGTTTCTTCAAAAAATATACAATCTCTATTAGAATAAAACAACTATACCAATAAATACTTCCAAACCTTAAGACAACAAATCTTTAATGAATATGTCCAAATAGGAGAAACCTCTAAATCGAGTAGTAATCCTAGACAAATAGAAAAACCTTTATTTAAACCTTATGAGATTCCCTTATATAAGTAAAATCAACTTAATAAATCCCATAAGATGGACCTTGCAAATAAAATAAGAATAGCTAATATATATATATATATATATATATATATATTGATGTCACCATATACCTGTATAATATGTTGAGGGAAGTAATCACTAATCACAAATGAAAATAAAAATTAGGATAAAATTATAAATTGGAACAAAATATAGGGACTAAAATTTTAATTCAACTTAAATTTTAAATTTAATTCGTGTGTATATACACATCTAGATTATATTTATCTTGATATTCTCTCGTCACCATGAATGATCATGTTCTATTTTATTATTAGTGATTTCTATCATTATATTGTCATACAATTTTTTAGGATATTGTAAGACAAAAGTAAATATTTTTCTCAAATTACTAAATATTGTAATACTAGATTGTACGCGATACACGAGTTTCAAAGTTGCTTTGATCCAAACTGGTAGATGTAATTATCAGTAGACTTATGATTTGCAAAACATGACCACAATACGCTTCTGCAAGATAATTTAGGCAGCATTCAAACACTTAATTTTCAATGAATAAGCTACTCAAATGACTTAAAGCAGTTAAAAAAGGAAAGTATTGGAATAAACTAATTGATGGGATAATTTAGTTAACATAAAAGGTTAAATTATACTTTTTAATTTTGTAACTTTTATTCAATTTTCAATAATATTCACTAATTTTTTATTTAGACAAATTTTGTCTTCTAACTTTCATAATAAATACAATTTCAAACATTTTGAAAAGCAATTACTTTTTAAATGACAGAATTCTTAATAAGTGGACAAAATACTGATTGAAATATGAAATTTTACTTGAAGTAACATCCTTTTATTTTAAAACAAAACTCTTGCATTTTATATAAAGAACCCTATTTTTAGATTCAGTCTATTTATAAGATCAAGACTAGTTATTTCTTAACATCATTAAAAAAAAAAAAAACTACATCCATATCCTTTTGTTAAATTATGATAAAAAGTTTAAAAGTAACTAATATGGGTCCGTTGAAGGAAAAAGGAAGAAAAACACAAAGGGACAGAGAAATTGCCATCCTTATTTCTTTGGCATAGATTTATGATATCTCCATCAAAACTCTTACTGTAAAAATGTACATTGTCAGCTTGTTAGCAAGAGTTGCAGCTGATTTCTTATAATAATGCAGTGTTTTGAATACTCTTCCAAGTAGTATCTTTTATGTACTTACACAACAGTGAAGGAGTATTACAGCCTTACTAAACCTGCAATTATACTTCCACTGTGAGCTCCAGAGTCACCTTTGGATTAGAACTAACTCAATAAAAAAAATCTAAATTTATTCACTTTAGTGTTCCAGTGCACATATAGCAATTGCACAAGTGCTGTGAATAATATTTGGTACATTGCAAATTTTTACGTAGGATTATATACAAAAGTTACAAATTAGGTAATTTAAAATCCAAAATTTAGAAAATAGACTCCAACAAATAAATAATTTATAATAATTTAGTTGTATAATATTATTTCACTTTTTAATATTAATAATTTAAAGTTTTACTAAGCAGACTAATTTGGTTCTAATTTCCACTTTCTCATTTATTTATAAATCCATGGCTTCCCACAGTTGAGTTAATGTCTAAATCAAATGGAAAGAATACAGCAAAGGTGCCCTGACTTAATTCCTTGCTCTCTTCAATAGGAAACGCAATGAAAAGATTCCTAAAGCAAAAGTCTGCCAGAACCAACCATTTGCATTAGGAGGATCTACCCTTTTAGCCAGTTTCCAAGCATAAATAGCCTCAAAGATATGTGCAGCTACGGCAAGATAAAACACCAGCCTCGTCATCCAAATCGATCGAAAGAAGAAAAGACTGAAAGCTCTGAGAAACGGCACAGGTCCTATGTCCGGTAAGAAAGCAGCACAAAATAATAAGATCATTCCAACAACAGCAAAGAACCACACATAGATTGTAGGACCATCCAGAGTTCTCTCCTTCCTCTCTTGCCAATAAGAGATTGTTGCAGCCATTCCCTCTCGGGAACTCACCATTGGAACATAGCGAAGCTCTTCTTTAGCTTTAAGATAAGAGAAATAATGGGTAACTCCCACCTGTCAAGGCACAAATTATGAAGTACATAATATAGCATTCAAAAGCTGAGAGCAATGGTCGATGTGTGCTGTCATCTAAAACACATGTTCTTTGCCTAACTTAGCTACACTATAACACGAGAAAGGAAGGGTTTACTCAGAGTAATTCTGGCTAAAAAAATGTAGCTACACAACAAATTTGGCAATACATGCCTGGTATATTTGCTATAGGCTTGCTACCAGAGAAATGTGTAAATGTCTCCAACTACCCAACAAGAATGGAAGGACTGACCTTGTATACTTCAGCCGGAAGGATGAGTGGCTGAGGAAGCCACCACTTATTCAGCCACGGGTATAAGATTGTATAGATTCCCTGACAAATCCTTCCAATAGTAAGAGCATGATCAACAGCTATAGAAGTTTTCGGTAATTCATAATCCAAACTCTTTAGTAGTGGTTGGATGAATTCGAAAGAGTTGATCGGAGCACCTGTTAAAAGAGAAGTCATTTCATAATTCCCAATACTAAGTAATCGGTATACTGTGTCAATAAAAAAATTAAATGGATAATTACCATCACATATAAAGTATGCCTGGCCAGCAGCTATTGGGCGTTTTCTCTTTCTAGGATTTCCATCCAAAAGTCCCATACTAGCCAATATCAGAGCAAGTACAAGGTTATCCACATAAACCCAGTCTGATTTTACATTTTGGTTACCAATTCTGAACAGCAAAAGACCTAACTTTGCCAAGGTTATGATCCTTGGAAGGTGCCTCTCTTCACCGGGGCCATAGATTGCTGCTGGACGCACCGCACAAGTGTAGAGACAGTGCCCACTTTTATTCCTTTACACAAGAGAAAAAGAGGCATGTAACTCGGCTAACAATGTAGTAAGCAAATGTGCCCATAGCGTAATATAAAGAAGAACAAAATGAGACACCATGGCTGCAACACTAACAGCTTCCTTGATCTAATCAGGCTTGGGAAAGGGAAAACTTACTTCAAAAGGCGGCCATTGTACTTTAGAACCAATTGCTCAGCTATCGATTTACTACGTCCATAAGTATCAACATGATCATCAATTGGGAAATAAGATAAAGTCTCATTTCCATTCACAATCTCCTTTCCACCAAACACAACATTGTAGGTGCTAACATAGACAAGCCTTGATATGCCAAGGTCAAGGCAAGTGTCCAATACATGGCAAGTCCCATTTATATTGACATCATCGACACGACCAAATTGAAGCATCTCCTTGCCTGACATACCAAAGGAGGCAAGGTGGAAAACACAATCGGCACCACGTAAAGCCCTTTCAACATTATTTTTTTGGGTAACATCCCCTGAAAGTTGATAATATATCCTCATCAGCTAGTAACAGAAAGCACAAGGCCTATCATGCCGTGGGACTATGGAAGTAAGAAAGAACTTAAAGCAACAAATATTAGGGATACAGTAGGAACAAAGAAAAGGGTCATAACTAAATCATATGTTGCAATCAAACAGTTACAACTTGCAAGGCTTTTGATTCAAAGAGGGAATAGTGTCATCTTTAAACAGATGAATGTCTAATAGAGGCAGGCCTCGCCTTTGTTTAATAAACATGATAACTGTGTGGATCAGTGGCAACAGTAATAATACATTAAAATTTGAAAAAAGAAGCAAGCTTTGAAATCAAACTTAATCAAAACATGAATAGGAAGTTCGAACAAAGAGAAGATGAGTCTGCAATCGAAATAGTAACATATGAAGAATTAAGAAAATGGGGTGTCCAAACCTTGAATGCAGATGACTCCTTTTTGATTGAGAAGGTTAGACCATGGAGAAGTAGGTTGGAGGTCAAAGGCTCGTACCTGCCGAGCACCTCTTCGAAGCAATTCCAAGCAGAGAGCAGAACCTACAAACCCAAGACCCCCTGTAACAACGAAGGTGTTGTCCTCAATGCCTTCGTTTTCACTCAAGTGCATTTTCCTCCTCTACTTTCTTACTCTTCCTACTCAGACTGCAGTCCCCAGAAGAGAGAGTACTATCACACAGCCTGACATTCAGACACAGTGGCTTTGATTTATATTGAGATTGCACAAATGAAGACCATCTATTACCAAAATAATTATTATTAATATATGATTGCAATCCATCTGTTACCAAAATAATTATTATTAAAACTGTAACATATCATGAATAATTAATGCAATACAAGAAACACTTCATACACACTATCACTGGCAAAACGGTAAAATTATTTAATAGAACTTAAATTTCTTCTCCTTCTTCTCTCTGTTTTTTTTATCACAAATTAAATTAGAATGTCTACTTTCTATCCAAAATAAGTGATAAATCAAATCATTTAAACATGCAAACTCATCAAAGATAATTTAATGAGTTGAAACGCTAGAAAACAATTGTTATGACACCATTGATACCACGGAATGCACCACAAAGAAGGATTGTTATCAAAAGAATTGAGGTGCACAAGAGATAAATCATTCACTCGCCTTAGCAAAACTCTTGAAGCTCAACTTATTCCAAGAAGTGCTCCAAGTCGCAATCTTGAATTTAAATCTAAAAATTGGACACAATCACACTGCATAAATTCCTAATCTCATTCACAATTCTACACAACAATTTCATGTCTAGGTTTTCATGCTAGAACTATAAATTAATGGCTCACCTAAGAATCTTCGATGAGCTAAAAATTTAGTACATTTTGCATTTTTTTTTCCCTTGCAAGTAATCCCACACAGCAGCTGGCTATTCCACTTTTCAAAGAAGACGACAATTAGACACTTAGGGTTTATGGGTTCTAGGGCACTTACTTAAAATTAAGCTAGAATTTCTAGTATAGGGTGAAATTAACCACGTATGAGAGCTTACCCCGATCCAAAGTGGTTAGAAACAGCTCACATTGACCTGAAACACCTCGGGTTGGCGGCGGAATGCGCTGATCCGAGCAGGGCAGCAGTCCAACTGGGTTGCAGTAATTGTTTCGGCCCTCTTCTGCGCGATTCTGGTGGACAGCAGCTGTGGGTGTCGTGGCTGGCAACCGCTGTGCGTGTGGCGGTTCTGCCGATGTCGAGAGAGAGAGAGCCAGCTTCACCAGTTTTTTTTATTATGTAAAGTGGGGTTTCATTGACAGCCTGCTTGCAGAAATGGGGTGGAAAAGAGTGGAAAAGAAAGGAAAACACAGAAAACAATGTATTTTCCTTTGTTTGGCTGAAGAAGAAAATGGAATTGGAAAAGAAAATGGGCTGAAAATGCTCCATCCGGCCCACATGTCTTTTTTCCCCTCAAAAGTGTGCAGAAATGAGAGGAAAACACTCCCCAGCTATAGAGATCCCAACTTACCTGAACAACTGAAGCCCATCTTCTACATTTTCTCTAGCTGCATCAACGACTTCTGGTATGTTGCAGCCAACAGCATATTCTATTTCCTCTATCTCGACAAAAATCGGAGTAGCTTCATCTGGTTTACCAAATTTTGCCATCGACGAGCAGCAACTAGCAAGCTTTGGCCTTCACTCCTAGTAAGCTCATTGGGCCTTTTTCTTCGATCTCTCTTGTCCTGAGCTAACACTATTCCAGATCTACAATTTCATCGGGTTTTTGGGACTTCAGATTGTCAGTGAGCTAACACTCTCCCAACTTCTACCTTTGTGTGGATTGTGTTTGGTTCTATCTAAGAAAGGTATATGGTCAGTTGTTGTAGGTGATTGGGTAATTATTAGGGTATAGAATAGAAATAAAAAAGGTATATGTTTGGTTATGTCTGGGAAAGGTATATGTTTGGTTCTGTCTGAGAAAGGTATATGCTGAGTTGATTGTGTTTGGTTCTGTCTGAGAAAGGTATAGAAATAGAAAAACAAAGGACTGTATAAGCTAAAACACAATCACTTGTATATCAATTGTTGATGGATTCAAATATTGCCAATTTGTGGCCAATTACAACTCAGCATAATCATGAACTTAAAAGACTTGCTGGACTTCGCATAATTGAATGACATTAGACTCTGAATGCCTGTAACTCTGGTCTTCTGAGGGTAAGTTGATAAATAATCATATTAGCTAGATCTTCATATTACTTTCACGTGTCAAGTAACAAATAGAAATAGATAACAATTTTTTCCTGAAAAATAGAAAAAAAAAACAATAATTACTACTACAATATGCATTTAGTTGGCAAATTAGTGTTTATCTGTGTAGTAATCTTGTTAACAATCGGATAAGAAAAGGCTCTAACTCCTGAGTTTCTAATTATAATGTGTAATGATGATCTGAAATCTGAAGTTTATCCATTGTTTTTTTTCTCTGATTCAAAATTACTCTAGCATTATCTGAGTTTTCTCCCTTGGAATACTTTTTGTGCTTATGAAGTT
>JANHAO010022449.1:0-12201 GCA_026873985.1 Saraca asoca
TTGATATGACACAACTGTAGCTTGTAATAAATGATCAGAGCTCATCCACCCTCTATAAATAGGATAATATTGTTAGCAAGAGGGGAGGGAGAACAGATCCGGACAATCATAATAAAAATACCCTCAACCGTAGACGTAGGGTCCAGTAATGTTGGATTTGGCTGAACCACATAAAATCCTGTGTTTTTTCTATTATTCTCTGCTTCTCTTGCTACCTCAGTGAATCATCCTGCTCACGTGGATCAAACTAGAACAGGTCAGGGGTCCTAAAGAATTCCCTGTTGGCCGAAGTTTGGTCCTCCTCACATGGACTATATTTCGACGTCAACAATAACTAATGAGGTAGTAGGATCAGTCTTGATTAGGGAAGAAAATGGTGAAAAAACTAATTCACTATACTAACAATGCTCTACATGGGCCAGAACTTTAGTATCAAAAGATTGAAATGCTAACACTCATGTTGTTAACATCTTCCAGAAAGTTAAAATCCTATTTTCAATCACTTCAAGTGGTTGTTAGAACAAAGCAACCTGTTGGGTAAGTCTTGTAAAAGCCAGACCTTGCAGGGAGTTGGTGGCTTGGTCAGTTGAGTTATTACAGTATGGATTAATATATGAACCAAGGAGAGCCTTAAAAGCTTAAGTCCTAGTAGACTTTATTGTCAAACTACCAAAGACCAACCAAGAAAAGATAGTGAATGAATAGCCATAGGAATAGACTTTATACACTGATGAATCATCAAACAAATCTAGAAGTAGAGTTGATGTCATCCTTGAAGGACCAGAAGGTGTGATAATTAAATATGCCCTTGAATATGACTTTTGGGGTACAAATAATGAGCCCTAATATAAAGTGTTGATAGCTAAATTAAAACTAGTAAAAAAGTTTGAAGCCAAAGAGGTAAAAGCTTAAAATGATTCTTAGCATATGGTTGGTTAAGTAAATCAAATTTGCGAGACTAGGGTCCTGTCTTGTTGATTACATGAGAAAAGTAAAATCTTTGATATCTAAATTTTTGAAACAAATTCTGGAAAGCAAAATGATTGAATAGACACTTTATCCAAGTTGGCAAGTGTCAAGGCCATAATCAACAATCAATCGGTCATTCAAAGAATAATTAGTTGTCCTACCACTGAGGAAACTCTAAAACAATGCAATTAGACCAGTTAGAATCTTGGATGGATACTATAATGGCTTATCTTAAGAATTAGTCACTATTGGAGGATCAAAAGGAAGCTGAAAAAATAAAAAAGTGTGCTGCCCCCTTTTATGTAGAGAATGATCAATTATGTAAGCAAGGTGTTTCATTGCTATTATTGAAATGCTTACATTTAGTTGAAGCTAATTATGTGTGAAGGGACCTACATGAAGGGACATGCAGAATACATGTGACTAGAACAACCCTAGCTTAGAAAGCCTTACAGGTAAGATATTACTAGGCAACCATGAAAAAGGATTCCTTAGAATTAGTAAAAAAGTATGACAAATGTGAAAAGTATGCAAACATTCCTTGAAAACCACTGATTGGACAAAGTATAGCTATGTCCCCTTAGCCATTGGCCTAATGAGGAGTGGATTTCTTAGGACCATTTCCCATAGCTCTTGACCAATTTAAATTTTTAATAGTTGTTGTTAATTATTTTACTAAATGGATCAAAGTAAAGCCTTTGGCTATGACTACTGCCTATAAAACATAGAAATTCAAATGGAAATCTATTTTATGTAGATATAGCATGCCCTAGGAACTAGTGATCAATAATGGTGCATAATTTACAGTTAAAATCTTTGATGAGTTTTGTCAAAACCTTTAGTTAGTGTAGAAGTTTGCCTCAGTTAAGCATCCACAAACAAATGGTCAGGTAGAGTTGGTTAAATAGTGTTATTAGAAGAATTGAAAAAAAGCTTGGATAGATTAAAACCCTTGTAGGTTGACAAGTTACTTAGTGTTCTCTAGTATTATTAGATGATTGTTCAAACAACTATTTAGGAGACACCTTTGCATCTAGTTTTTGGTCAAGAAGCACTTATCCCATTGGAAATTGGTCTGGCAATTGACAAAAGGGAAAATTTTGATGAAAAGATAAATGGTGAGTTATTCTTGGAAAACTTCGACATGCTAGATGAAGAAAGAAAAATGGCACATATTAGGTTAATCACTTATAAGTAAAAATTAGCAAAATATCATGATAAACAAGTAAACCCAAGGAAATTTGAGCACAGCACCTTGGTATTGTAGAAAATAAATGGACCAAGAAAAAAACTAGAAGATGGGAAGCTCATAGTGAATTGGAAGGCCCATATTGGATAATTGAGAATTTGGAAAATGGAGCCTATTGTTTAGAAATAATAGAGGGAAAAAAGCTTCTTGGAACACAAAATGCCATGCATGTATATAAATAGCATGTATAAATAATCATGTAATAGAATATATGGGTTTGGTCGAATAATCATGGATTAAGAAAACCCATATGAGGATTTTTTCCCACATTGATCAATCTTGTACTTTGGAAAATTTCCCCATAATGGATGAATAGAATGACCTACTTTTGTCTTAGCATAAAGCTAGGATAGCTTAAATAATGAGAAGAAAGATAAAGGCCACTAACCTAATGACTTATCATTTAAAGAACTACTTCAAAAATAATCAAAGGCCACTAACCTAATGACTTACATTTTAAGCACTATTTCAAAAATAATTAAAGGTCACTGACTTAATAATTTATCACCTGAAGTACAGCTTCAAAAAGGTGCTTAAATGTCATTCACCTATTGATTTGACCAATGAACATTACCCTAATAGCTAATGTTTTTCAGAAGCACTGCTTCTAAAGCCACTAGCTTAAAAATCCTGAAAAAAAGCTATGATCTTAACTTAGAACTAAAAGTTCTAATCTTGTTGATCTCATGGCCAAGTGGTTGGAATATTAAATTCATACTTTTTGGCATACAATCCATCTCAAATATTAGCAAATGAATTATGCAAGAAATGAAAACAAAGATTATCATAATCATTCATCACAACATTAAATAATATCTCAAAATACTAATAAACCATGATAGTATCCAAAAATAAAAAATCAACATCAAAATATCACAATTAGAAACAAAAGCTTTCCTTTGCGACTTTGCTAACACAGTTGAAACTCACCATTCTTTAAACATACTTTGAAGAAAGAATTCTTCCACCTGTTTACACTAGACAACATATCTGTGAAAATGTGATGACAGTTCTGTTGTGTAACATACTCCTAACTACCATTTTCTTTTCTTCTTTTTTTAGAATGCTTAAAAAAATAGAAAAAAAGCATTCCACTGAAGGCACCAAGCCTAACTCCTAACAAATGAACTTGAAGCACATGAGGAAAACCCATATATTATATGTTAGTTTTAAAGGTGCAATATTAAGCAAATGGAGGATAACCTATTACAATGGAGTAAAAGGACACTTCACATTGATTCATTCCATAAAAGCTTTATAGAAGATGAAGAACTTGTTGGTGTTGAAACTATAGCATTGTTGGCTTTCTTAACCAGGTTCAAAAGACATGGATAACCTTTCAAATGAAAGAGATTTATAAAATTTCTTCATTTTTTCTATTTGATCGGTTGAAAGACATGTTGGAGAAATTTTTGTTAATTGGACTTAGATACTAACCCAATTTATTTCTTTCATCGATTTATATGTATAGTAAGTGATATCATTCCTATTTTATTCTTAGGAATTATTCTATGAAGGATTGTTCAAGTAAGGTACGCCACAATGATCTTGATAAAAAGTTTTAATGTTGTTTAGTTGAAATGAGAAAGTATCTAGATGAGAAGTTGATGCTTCTTCTATGTTTAGATTACGATTACTCTCATCATATTGGTTAGTGGTGCTTTTGTTATCTTAAGTTGGCTCTAGTATTATAGTCATTTTTATTTGAGATTTTGTCACAAATATAAAGGGTAATGGATTTTCTTCTGCCTCATCACTTTGAGGTTCAGTTTGAAAAAACTTGGATGATCTCATTTGGCACCAATGGAGAATAAAATAGTCGTCCTTGGAGGAACTAACTGGTTGGAAATTGCTTGGTCATACTATGCTACCTTCTTTCACTGAGTCCTTAGACATTGATCAGAAAAATAAAAAAATCAAGCATAAAGAGTGGCCGAAGGGTATTTGTACCTATAAAAAAGAAGAAGAATGAAAGAAAGGGAAGACAAGTCAAAAACTAAAGATCACTAAAATTAGATACATGATGCATAATAAAATAAGCATAAAATTTTAATGACCTCTTGCATTAAATTAAGAAATAAAAATCCTTTCAACTATTGAAAAATTGAAACATGAAAACTAGAAGGAAAATGCAAATTAAAATCGATCCTCTAACCCTTTGACTACATAAACATGCTTGGATCGATTTAAACATACTAAACCAGACATAAACAAATGCTTTAAAATATCTAATTTCTAAGAAAGAAAATGATGAATGAAGTATCCTTAAAATTTCAGAATCTTTTGTATAAATTTTCAAAATTATTAGCAAGAGCTACTAGACTATAATGAAGAAAAAACTGACTTAGGAAATTGGATGAGAAAAGGAGATATTTTTTAAGCCAAAGTGAAAATTATGTTGTGAGGCAAATGGGTTTTTTATTTTCTAAATGAATGGCTTAGATTAAAAGTTTTTGGGAAGCTATCAACAAATAAGGGTATGCCATTGTGTCATAATTAAGGCCCATTAAATGCATTGAATGACTAAAATGAGGCATTAGGAAATTTAGACATCAATTGAATGGGCCCAATATAATAATAATAAAAATTAGAGTTATTTAATTAAACACATCAATAACTTGTGAGAACTTAAAGATGTCACATGATTGTTTAGATCATTTAAAATGTCAGTCTACCCTCCTTACAAGACTTGAGGGGGCAAGTGACAAATGGCGAGTTATTGATTATGTGGAGAGCATGGGCTAGTCAAGTATAAGTTAGTTAGGTATTGGATGCATGAATATTGCATGTGACTAAGCAAACAAGAAACGAGGTCGATCACGAGTTTCGAACATGACCAAATAATTACAATAATTGACTAATGACCATGTGGCAGGACAGGATGAATCTTGACAATTGGCCATGATTGTCATTAGTTGTTAAAAGGCTAGTAATAGTTATGCTTCTAGAATCCTCCAACCACTTGAAAGCTGATATGCGATTTCCTCCTATTGATTAGTCAATCTCATAATGAATCTATATAAGTTCCCTAGGTATGCATTTGAAGGACTTATGTCATTTCTTACATTGAATATGGCCATGCGTATTGACTTGATTGTCAGAGGGCCTTGGTAGCCACTATCATCTAAGTCCTTTTGTGTAGGACATCTTTATTCCAATCATCATTCTCTATCATTCTTTACTACTATGCATTCGATCTTTGGCTGGGCTTAGGACAAGATTTGTTGATTATTTTTTTTTTAGGTATGCTCTTTGTGGCCATTCTGTTTAATTTCTTTTAAAATTTATGATAGTGTTGTCCCCATTAATTCAATGAAGTTAGATCTATGTATATAAGTGACTATATTTTCTTCATTATCAGTGTGTCTATTCTTATACCTTATCTATCTAGTTCTAATTCCCTATTGCAAATTATGTGCTTTATATTTTGTCATTTGCTTTGAGTAACTAAGGCATAGAGTTTTTCTTTAGAATTTTTGTTAGTTTAGATCTTGTATAACAACTAAATTGGATTAATCTCTATAAGTGTTGGTGTTATCTTATTATTAGGTCCTGGATTGAACCTTCTTGGTGGATTTTGGTCCATGGTAGATTAATAAAGTGTTTAACTTGGAATTGCAAATTAATCATGGCTTGACAGCTTGGGTTCTTAGAGCCTTGGTGAGGGCCAATAGGCCTGATTATATTTTTCTATGCAAAATGGAAGCTTCAAAATCTAACATTGAAGGAGTTGAAAATTCTATTCATATGGAGAATTTTTATTGTTATGTGAATGGTAAAAGTGGTGGATTAGCAATGCTGTAGAAGTCTTATTTAGATTTGGAAGTTATCAACAGAATCGATCATTTGATTCATTGCATGATTAAAAATGAAAGTTCATCTCCAAAGTGGTTTTATGACTCACCATACTATCCAGATAGATATCGACTTTGGGAGCAATTGTATACATTGCAAGATAGTATGGAGGATCTATGGGTCATTTTAGGTGACTTTAATGGCTTATTACACTCTTATGATAAAAGTGATGGTAATATATTGGGAATTTAAATGATACTGCATTTATAGGCTTTATAGAGCATTTTAGAGGTACTTAGTTAGATTTCTATGGAAATGCTCATACTTAGGATAATGGCAGAGTTGGAGCTCAAAATGATTAGAGAATGTCTAGATCATGTTGTGTGTAATGATTTAGAGATTGATTCATCCTAAGGCTGCTATTATTCATCTAACTTGTTATGCATTAGATCATTCTCTTATTTTGCTTGATTCAATGCATGATGAGGATGTAAGTCCAAGACCATTCAAATTCATGTCCACTTGGCTATGAGGTAGTTTTTGTAAGGAGGTAATAGATAATGCTTGGACAACAAATATTTAAGGTTCTCATGTGTTTAAGTTCATTAATAAATTTAATGTTGATAGTCAAATTCAGTTAACCTAAGTTCAAAGCCCTAAATTGTAAATTGAATGTGAAACGAAAGAGAAAGAGAGAGAGAGAGGAAGAATAGGGAGACATTAGAACTGTTTAACGTGGTTTGGCTAAAGTTAGTTTGACCTCTACATCCATGACTTTTATTACTCTTTTGTTAAGTATTTTGTATCTGATGATTGATTGTGTTATGTACAATGATTTCATCCCCTTTTATAATGGTTGGGGGCTTATAGTTTGAATATAAATCTATAACGATAAGTATCATAACTTGATTAGGATTACATAATAGATAAGGGTTGATGGTTATAATAGACTCCTATCAAAGTAGGAAGCTAAATGGATTTCCTTGGATTGTTGCTTGTGGATGTGTACTCTAATCTATGTGCTAAGCCCTGCTCTCAACAACTTGGAGTGGCTACTTTGACCATTATTGACCAGTGACCTTAGCTCATATTTAGTGACTTGATGCCTTGGTCCAATGACCTCATTCCTAGGTGAGTTGGGCCTTTATTAGCTGAGTCTGTCAATTGGGCATTTACTAGCTTATTTATGCGATTCCAAAAATATCCACAACATTAGCCCCTAGCTCTCATTGTGATCTACGAATTGGGAGTAGTAGTTCACTGGTAAAAGCCATCAACTATGATCTGTTATGCCATTGTTTGGACACTTGTCCTTTTGTTTTGTCTGTGCCTACATATGTCATCATTTTCGCATTTAATGTGTGCATTTTTCATTGTTATCAATGTGGCAACGATAGAGCCTCACTTTTTGCTAGACTATTAGATCAAGGATAGTTGATCAATCTCTTTATCTAATAGTGATGCTGATTGAGTTATATATGGTAAGGAAAACCTTTCTTTCCCTCTCACTTGTTATTTTTTAAAAACCTGCACTTCAGTTTCTTGCTTGCTTTTCAAGCTCTCATCCAACCACTGCCATTCTTCACCCTTTTTGCTTCACCAAGTTTGCAACAGTAACCTTTGGGTTCAATTTTGCCGAAGATCGATCGTGCTTGTTGTACTCTCTTTTGGATTCTCTTTTCTAGATCCATCTCATTCCATTGATTCAGTAAGTCTTTTGAACACAATCTTGGTTCTAAGCTTTTGCATTTTGTGATTGTTTTGCTTTGTGGGTTTCTGATATCTTGTGGCTTGGTTCAGTAATATGCACTCATTAGTCATTAGGAAATTTTTTTCCTATTGATTGGTTACATAGTGTGTTTATTTGTGTGTTTGTCATTGTTTGTAAGGTTAGTGTGCCATCTGTCTGATAAAACGCCAGCAGCTTTTAAGGTAATAGATTATTGAGTTTAGCTCTTTTCTGTCTCCTTAGTTTTAGTGACCTGATAGGTTCACTGGTTGAGCCCCTAATATTTTCAATGCTCTAGGTTTTAGATGTGGTGATATGTGGTGTGTATGGCCTACTGCCTAGGGTTTTCCCTATTAGATTTAGTTTCTAGGTATGGTATGCTTTTAGCGACCTAATTATTCCTCCTTCTATATAGATGGCAGGTCATAGATGCGATGTAACTAGGTGGGGAGTGCCAAGGATTTTGACTCTCCAGCCCAAAATGGAAAGCTGATGCATTTTATAGATGAAGTGACCTCTGGGAGTGATGAGGTTACTGAGAGATTTGTTGCTTATCTTGATCCTACTGAGGGTCAGTAGGTTGCTGAGAGTGAAGGGTCCCTAAACTGTATTGTGTTCAAGCATCATCTTTCGATCATCAAGCTCGATGAGCTTAGGTACATAGTTGAGACAGATTGTTTGCCTATAGACTATCATGTTTTGGCTCCTTCTCTTGATAACCAAGTGGCTTATCCCCCTCTAAGATTTGTTGCTATTAGCTCCCACCATCTTGCTACTAGTCTTAGGTTCCTAGTCCATCCCTACCTTGTAGAACTATTGAATAAGCTGAAACTCTACCCCTTTCAACTTACACCAAGCTCGTATTCTCAGCTCACCTCCTTCGCTCTCTTGTACCTTAGAAATAATCTTCCTCCTCCTTTGGTCAAGGTTCTTTGCTATTTATTTGGCATCAAAAGCGTGGGATAGAATGATGGGAGTTACTACTTGATGGCTCGACACATCGAGTACAAGAAGATCTTGCCACAAGGTGATGCTAAAGGCAAGTCCAATGTAGGGAATTACAAAACCCATTGGTTTTATGTTTCCTGCCCATCTCTATATCATCTTTGTAGTTTTGGTTTCATCTTAACTCTTAGTAAGTGAGCTGAGGACGTGTGAGCTTATATGAATTTACATTTTATTCTCTAATTTTGACATTCTATATCATTTTATAGATGGAGCTGGCAAAGAGAAACCAACCTTAGAGGTTGAGGAGGTTGAGATGTTGGATCAATTCGTTGCTATGGATGATCTGAAGAACAATCTCAAATTCAACAAGGATCTCCTACATTTGAATAAGCTTGCTCCAGCTTTAAACATCGAGCTCACCAGAGACATTAGAGCTTACTGAACTAGGGTGGTCGATCCAACAAACTTTGAAGAGTATGAAAACATATTGAAACTTAACCTCCGAATGTTGTGACCTTCCCGTTCTGCTCGGTCTGCTATTGCTACTGCAACTACATCGGCTCCTACTACTACAAGTTAATCTTCTCCATCCATGGCAGTAGCATCCCCGCAAATGTTGGCTCCCACCTTGAATCATAAGGTGGTCGAGGTGGTCAAGAAGGTTGCCTCCCCATCTGCTCCCCTTGCCAAAAAATGAAGAGTAGACAAATGGAAGAGGGTGGTTATCACTGTAAAGGAGGTGGTACCTAAGATTGAGGCTGAAGGGCGACTTATCGATCTTGGCCCAAAAACAAGGAATACTTCAACTTCCTCTGGGAGAACGTTGAGTTGATCCTGGGGCCTCGCAGTAGGGCTAAAGTATTGGAGTAAGAGGAATCCTTGGGGGAACGATTGATGAGCTATTCAGCTCATCCTGTCCTACTGGTAAGTAAAGTCCTTTCAACTTGGTTCTCTTATTTCTTTATGATGTTGGCTTAATCATTTGATTTTTCAGGGCTTGCTATCAACAATAAAGCTAAAAAAAATGCTTCGAGCTTGGGACGAGCGGAAGAAAAAGCTTAGGAGGGACTTGACTGCTACTATTGCTAAGGCACTAGAGCTGAAGGAAAGAGCTAGAAATGCCAAAGTAGCCAAAGAAAAAGCCAAGGAAGCTTTGTCTCGCAAGGTGGTAGATCACAAGGCTATCACTTCCAACCTCAATAAAGTGGTTGATGAGTTGATGAGAGTAAAGGGCGAACTGGATGCAGCAGTGCAGTGGGATAAGGCTGTCGAGAGGAAATATAAGGCAGTTAAGGATGAAGTTGCTTTGGCAAAAAAGGAGGTTGCACGAGCTAAGGTGGAGACCACTGTGCTGACTACGAGAACTAAAGAAGAGGCGACGTCTAAGGCCACCATTGGCTTCTTGTTCACCTTGTGGAAGGAGCATTCAGAGATGGAATTTTCCTTTTTTGGTGAGAATGTCCTTGAGTTCATCAAGCGCTTTGATGAAGATGCAAAAGTAGCTTCTCCTAATAGGGGTTCGCAATTAGTAGGTGGAGCTTCTTCGGCTTGGGACATGATCCAAGGAGAAAGTGGCTCATAAGTCATGGAAATTGTTAGTGATCAAATGATAGACGACCTGCTTGCCCTAGATATGGACCCTCTTACCCTTTTCATAATATTCATATTCTATTCTTGCGTTATTCGTTCAAGTTTCCATAGTTGCATGTTTGGTAAGTTACAAATGATATCATGTAGGTTGACATGAATGAGTTCCTGCAAACCATGACTTCATGAACATTAGTTAAAATAGATGTCTAGCGACCTTTTTTAGCAAACCAATAATTTTGTCATTGTTAAGATAAATGTCTAAGTAGGCCTCATGAATGTGGTGCCGAATAGTAGGTCGCATATAGTGTCAAGTAGTAGGTCACATGTGGTGTCAAATAGTAGGTTGCATATAGTGCCGAGTAGTAGGTCGCATGCAGTGCCAAATAGTAGGTCGTATGTGGTGCCAAATAATTAGTCGCATATGGTGTCAAGTAGTAGGTCGTATATGGTGCTGAGTAGTTAGTCGCATGCGATGCCAAATAGTTAGTCACATATGATGCCAAGTAGCAGGTCGCATACGATGCCAAATAGTAGGACGCATGCGGTGCCAAATAGTAAGACGCATGCGGTGCCAAGTGGTAGGTCATATGCGATGCCAAATAGTTAGTCACATACAGTGCCAAGTAGTAGGTCACAAGTAGTGCCAAATAATAGGTCACATGCAGTGCCAAATAGTAGATTGCATGCAGTGTCAAATAATAGGTCATATGTGGTGCCGAATAGTAGGTCGCATACGGTGCTAAGTAGTAGGTCATATGTAGTACCGAATAGTTAGTCACATATGGTGCCAAGTAATAGGTCACATGCAGTGCTGAATAGCAGGTCACATATGGTGCCAAATAGTAGGTCATATGCAGTGTTGAATAGTTCGTCGCATATAGTGCCGAGTAGTAGGTCATATGTGGTGTCAAAAAGTTAGTAACATATGGTGACAAGTAGTTGGTTGTACATAATGCCAAATAGTTAGTCACATACAGTGCCAAGTAGTAGGTCGTATGCAATGTCAAATAGTAGTTCACATGCGGTACCGAATAGTAGGTCGCATGCGATGTCAAGTAGTAGGTCATATGCGATGCCAAATAGTTGGTCACATATAGTGCTGAGTTTTTGTAAATTCATCAAGTTGAATGCCCCTTCCAATAATAGAAGGATGAGTGTTCACTTTCAGATTAAAGGGGCAATAACTCACTTTTGGTATGGTATTTTGTTGAAAATTTACCCAAAAATTAGCAAATAGTCATAAAATTTAAAAACATCGATAGTCTTATTGGTTTCAGAACAATGTTATAGGACTAGATAAGCAATATTCAAATTCATTGATCGTATGGGTGGAGATGTTCAGCATCTTGTGGCTTTCCATTAGGAATCACATTAACCTTCCTCCTTCTTATCCCTAGCTTGATTTCATCTTTGTAGCAGTGTTGGGCTATGGGTTGATCACCTCGCACACATCCAATTCTATTGGGGGTTAGGAATCTAATGGTGAGTGTTCTAGTAGATGTGACCATGTTTGGGTCATTGATCGTAGGTCGCCCCAGCACCATATTATATGCTGAGGGACAATTGATGATCAAAAAGTCTGCCAAGATGGTTGCCTAGCGACCCAAATCTCCAAGGGTAATGGGAAGCCTAATATACCCCAATGGTAGTATTGCATCTCCTATAAAGCCATAAAGGGGCTCTGGGGAAGGCTTCAATTGATCTGAGCTTAGTCCCATCTACTCAAAACATCCTTTGTACATGATGTCCACTGAACTACCTGTATCGATCATAATTCTTCATGTTGGTGTATGCCCTAGAAGCTAATCATAGGATGATTATTTTTTGCATACATTATATTACATTTTAAAGGTAATTCAATTATTATATTTTGTTATATCTGCTTAATATAAATAAATATAATAATTGTCCCTAGAATAAT
>JANHAO010022450.1:0-12200 GCA_026873985.1 Saraca asoca
TATATTTACAAATAAGCATAATATTTTTTAATATTTACAAATATACCCCTATATTTTTATTATTTACACATATCCCCTATGTGTCAGTGTCTTATATTTTTTGAAAATACTATATCCCTGTGTCCATGTCTGCATTTCCTCACGTCTGCGTATCGGTGTTTATGCAACATAGGCTAATGTAATCTTAAAAAGATTTAAAGCAAGTTCTAGAGCAATGATTTCATGAAAGAAAGTCACACACAAGAAAGAAGAGGAACCTAATACAAATGATCAACAATGGGTTAATATCTCACATGTTATATATCTATCAAAATCAATCCATAAACATTTTAAATTCCATCACAATGCTAATCAAATGCAACAATCAAGAGTCAAGACAATTTTTTCAATCATGGTATGAAACCATCAAAATCAATTATAACCTACTCAAGGCCTAAACAAACTCATCATCAATAAAAAACCCCTAAAAAAACAAAAATAGAATTTTTTTTTCACCAAATTTTTTTTAGAATTTTGTTCACATAATCAAAGTGAAACAAAGCCAAAATGCACAACAAAAAAAAAATCCTAAAATCTCTCCCCCACACTTAAATTATACATTGTCCTCAATGTAAGCAGAAAATTAATAAAAAAATCATGGATAATTAAAATAAAAGAAGTAGAGAAAGAAAGTAAATGTATGGGTTGCCTCCTAAGAAGCGTGTTTGTTTAACATTGTTGGTTCAATGGTCCCTTGGTTCTTCTCTTAACCAATTTTATTAACATAAACTGGCTTTTCTAGCTCCCTTTCCTTTCCTTTATGCTCTTGGAAGCTTTCAAAGAATGTCTTGAGCCTATGTCCATTGACCTTGAATACCTTGTCAACTACTAAACTTTTGATCTCAACTACACCATAAGTGAACACATTAGTAACAACAAAGGTCCAATCCAATGGGAATACAACTTATCAGGCCTTAATTGGAGTTTTGAATTGTAAAGTAAAACATTTTGCCTAACTTGGAATTATTTCCTAGCAATCCTCCTATCATAGAATGCCTTGGTTTTCTCTTTTTAGATGCAAAAATTCTCATAAGACTCAAGCTGAATCTCTTCCAATTCTTGCAATTTTAGCTTCCTTTGCTCACTAGTTTCATCCATTCCTATGTGAAACTTTTCATAGCCTAAAAAGCTCTATGTTATATCTCCACATGAAGGTGACATGCCTTGCCAAAAACTAGCTTGTAAGGAGACATTCCAATGGGTATCTTGTATGTTGTTTTATAGGCCTACAATGCATTATCAAATCTTAAGCTCCAATCTTTTTTGCTTGGCTTCACTAGTTTCTCGTTGATGGACTTAATTTCTTTATTGGATATTTTAGCTTGTCCATTTGTTTAAGGGTGATAAGGTGTGGATGTCATGTGGAAGACTCCATATTTCCTCAACAATGCCTTAATTGTTCTATTCCAAAAATAGGTCTTTTGATCACTTATCAATGCCTTAGGAATTCCAAACTTGTTAAAAATATTAGACTTGACAAAACCTATAACAATCCTAGAATCATTAGTCTTGATGGCTTTTGCTTTCACCCATTTTGAAACATAATTCACAATAAGCAAAATATAAAGGAGATCACAAGATGAAAGGAATGGTCTCATGAAATCAATGCTCCACATATCAAAAACCTCACACACAACAATAAGGGTTTGCAATATTTCATTTCTATGGGTTAAATTGCCATTCTTTGGCATTGCTTACAACACTTGCAAAACTCATATATATCCTGGAACAAAGTAGGCCAACAGAAATCATAATCTAAAACTTTCCTAATTATTCTTTAGGGTTCAAAATGTCCACAACAAGCATAAATATGGTGAAAAGAAAAAATTGACTAAAACTTAGAATCAGGCACACACCTCTTAATAATATGATCAGCATAACATTCTTACAAGTAAGGATCATCCCACACAAAATGCTTAGCATCGATTTTCAGCTTCTCTTTCTTAGCTCTACTCAAATTAGTAGATAAAGTCCTAGTAACTAAATAATTCATCAAATCAGCATACCAAGGAATATTACCTTACAGCTTGAAAAGCTACTTATCAAGGAAAGAATCATGGAAAGGCAATGGATCTTCCTCTCTTATTAGCTTGCTCAGGTGATCTGCTACAAGGTTCTTAGCTTTTTTTTTATCCTTAATCTGAAGGTCAAACTCTTATAGCAAGAAGATCTATCTAATCAATCTTGGCTTTGTATCTTTCTTGGAGGATAAATACTTTGAAGCTGCATGGTCAAAAAATACAATGACTTTAGATTCAAGCAAATAAGAGTAAAATTTGTCTAATGCAAACACTATAGCTAAAAACTCTTTTTCTATTGTGAAATAGTTGCATTGGATTGGATCAAGAGTCTTAGAAGCATAATGAATCATTTGAGCTTACTTGCAACCCGTTGCCTCCAAATTGCTCCCAAGGCATAATTACTTGCATCACATATGATCTCAAAAAGTAACTACCAATTAGAAGGATGAATGATGGGGGTAGATGCCAATGCAGCCTTCAACTTGTCAAAAGCCTCCTCACATGCATGGCTGAAATCAAATGGAACCTGTTTTCACAGCAACTTAGACAAAGGCAAGGCTATCTTACAGAAATCCTTGATAAACCTTCTATAAAAACCTGCATGACCAAGAAAGGAATGCATTTCCGACACACATGTAGGGTAAGGTAATCTCAAAATCAAATCAACTTTTTCCCTATCAACCTTAATGCCACTATTTAACACCACATATCCTAAAACTATCCCTTACTTAACCATAAAATGACATTTTTCAAAATTTAGAACAAGGTTTGTCTTTATGTAATGCCTAAGAACATGGGTCAAGTTATCTAAGCATGCATCAAATGAATCACCATAAATAATAAAAAATCATCCATGAAAACATCTATGCAATGCTCTAAAAAATTTTAAAAAATGCTTACCATGCACCTTTAAAAGGTGGAAAGTGCATTGCAAAGGCCAAAAGGTATCCTTTTATAGGCAAATGTTCCAAAAGGGCAAGTGAAAGTGTTCTTTTCTTAGTCTTCTGGTGCTATGGCAATATGAAAGTACCTTGTATACCTATCCAAGAAGCAATAATGGGATTTTCCAACTAACCACTCAAGTATTTGATTAATGAAGGGTAGAGGGTTGTGGTTATTTCTTGTTAATGTATTTAGCTTGTGGTAGTCTATGCTACACACTAACCATTGTAAATTTTGGTTAGGACAAGCTCATTCTCTTGATTTCTCACCACAGTAATTGCTGATTTCTTTGGCATTACTTAAATAGGGCTGATCCATTTGCTATTTGAAGTTGGGTAAATGATTTCAGTATCTAAGAGTTTTAGGATCTCTTTCTTGATCACTTATCTTCTTTGAAACTTTCTGGTTAGTTTAGAATCCTCCTCTAACAGAATTTTGTACATGCACATGGAATGGTTGATGCCTTTGATGTCTAGTATGGTCCATTCTATTGCTAACTTATGGCTTTTTAAGCACTTTAATAAATTTTTCCTCTTGTTTTGTAGTTAAGTTGTTGGCTATTATAACTAGAAAGTCTATTCCCTTTCTTAAATATGCATACTTTAAGTGGTCTAATAATGGTTTTAGTTCTAAAATTGGAGCTTGGACCATTAAAGGCAGCAACTTGGTTGAGGGAGGATGTAAGGGTTGCAATGCTACCAAATTTGGTTTTAGTTGCAACTGCAACTGTACAATTTTTTCCTTTAATTCAGCAAGGTTGTTCAAGTCAAATACATCCTACACTAATAGATCAAATACATTAAGTGCAAACAGGGAACAATCATCATCAGTAGTAAGGTATTTCATTGAATCAAAGATCTTAAATTTTAGAATTTCACCATCAAATTCCATGGTTAATGTACCAGCATACACATATATTTTTATTCTTGCAATTTTTAGAGAAGGTTTTCTTAAAATGACAGGGGATAAATGTCTGGTTGAGAGATCATCAGCCATATTCAGAATGTAAAAATCTATTAGAAAAATGAAGTTATTCACCCTAACCAAAACATCTTCAACAACTCCTTCAAGGTAAGCATGAAACCTATTTGCTAGCTAAATTATGACACCAATTTCTTTTAATGGCCCTTATTAACTTAGGTTATCCTACCTACATATTTTCCTTAGTTTTAATGTTGAAAAATAATTATATCTAACAGCACACTTTAGTATTTTTGATTTGTTTTGTAGGTTTAAAGGAAGTAATTCAAGAGATCCAAGAATAGATTTAGGAATTATTTTTATTTTAATAAGATCTTTTGTAAATGAATTCAAATGAGTTTTGATTCAACTATTTTTTTTTCAAAAAATATAATGAGATACAATTAAACCACTTGAAGATATTTTTCAAACAAAGTCTTTTTAAAGATCTTTTCACAAGTACAAATTTTTATAAAACTATTTTTTTTACCTGATGAATCGATTCATGCATTGATTCACTGAAGAACTTATGAAAAATCATATTGGAATTGATTCATCAATCGATTCGTGAAGAAGAGTTTTGAAAAATATTTTTTTACCGAAGGTTGGAAATATTGTCTAAATCGATTCAGTAATCGATTCAAGACCTGATGTCAAATGACAATATTTGATTACCAAATCGATTCATTAGTTGTAACCACTTTGAATCGATTCATGAATTGATTCACCAACTGAAAGTTAGTTATTCAGTTACAGTAGTTATAAAAGCCCAACTGCTTTCAATTTTTCAATAGATTTAATAGTTTTCTTGCTTCTTCAAGTGTGAAACTCTCCAAGAAAATTGAGCAAAACAAGATTAGCTCTCATCTCATTACTTTTCTTAAATCATTCAAGAGATTGAATTAAATCTTTGCAGAATTCATCTTAGTTGTTTGAGATTTCATCTCAAACTATTGGTATTGTATTTTCTACTCTACCTTTTATCTATTTCATTTTTATTTTTCTTTTAAGGTTCTTAGGGTAATAGAAATCTTGTATAAGTTAGCAAGAGTCTATTTCAATTCTTGTGCTTTTTCTTAGGTTAGCAAGAACTTAGTGTAATTCTTGTGTTTGTTTTTGAATTGGCCTTTTAGGAGCCTTTTTTCAATCCTAGTAGTTTTCTTAATGAAGTGGTCATCCAATTGAGGAATGATCCAATGGAGTAGACTTGAATTGCGATTTCAATTCAAGTTGAACCATTTTAAAAATCTGTGTCTTTAATCTCTTTTTTGGCTCCTACATATAAAATCTTTCTACACAATTATCAAATATGTTGTTTCCATATAACACTGATTAATTGTCTGCTACACCTCTTAATACATGGCAATAAATTACGATCTTTTTAAATACCAAAAGAAGAATTCATATTAAACTAAGGTATATGTATATTCCCTTAAAGGAATAAAGGTAAGATCTATGATTTTATATCTTTTATTGGGACCATCAGCTCTAAATTCAGAGATCCATAAATGGAAAGAAGCATGGCATTAATGGATGCACTTAAATCTAACATGGCATGTTCAAATCTGATCTTACCAATGACATACAGTATAGTAAAGGTACTTAGATCTTTACATTTCTAGGGTATTTTTCTCTAAATGACAACAAAAACAATTTCCCTGATGCTAATTTTTTATTACTTCTTAGTTTTCTTTTAGTGGTGTACAATTCCTTAAGGAACTTGGCATACCTTAGGATTTGGTTGATCTCATCCAGTAAGGGAATGTTCACTTCAATGCTTTTGAAAGTCTCTAGAATGCCTCTATCTTGGTTTTTTTTTCTTCTACTTTACAAGTCTGCTTAGGAAGGGACGGGTGGACAAATTGGTTGAAAGTTGCTTGTTTGTTTAGAAACCTCTACCTCTTTTTGTTTTGAAACTAACTGATTATCTCTAGTTACTACTTCTCAACAATATGACATATGTATTTTCCCTAGGAATCATCACTGTTTAGGAGGATAGTTTGTCTATAACAACATGATAGAAATGCTGGATAAAGAATTAATTGCTAATTTAGTGATAAAAGTAGCTTGCAAGCAGCCTCTTAGATCTCTTCTAGTACTCATATAAAGTCTCTTTAGTTTGTTGCCTGATGTTGCAAATCTTCTTCTTGATATTGGCAACTTTAAAAGCAAAGAAATATCTTTCAAGGAAGAGTTTGGTCATCTCATGCCATACGTTGATGAAGCTTGGAGGGAGATAGTAAAGCCAATCATTAGCTGAATCAGTTAGGGATAAGGGAAAGGCTCTTAGCTTTATCCACTCTTATAAAATTCCTCAGCTCTTCATGGTTAAGCATATATGGAACTCTTTCAAGTGCTTGTAAGGATCTTCCTTAACTAATCCATGAAATGTAGGCAACAAATGGATCAGACTAAACTTTAACTTAAAAGCAACTCCAATTTTTGTGTAGTTGATGCATAAGGGCTGCTAGTTACGGCCAGAAGCAATCAACTCTTTCAAAGTTCTTTGATGAAATGCACATTGTCCATGCTAGAATATGGTGAAGAACTTGCAAAAAATAAGTCTGCTGTAGTGCCTAAACTTGGAAAGGAAGATATTGAAGGTGATGCTAATGAAGGGTCCTAAATTAAGCCAGATTGTGGCTTGTTCACTCTTTTCAATTCCTACAAGGTTCTCTCAATCTCTGGATCATATATTAGCTCAAAAATATGAAAGAATTAAGTTATGCACAAAAAAGCTTGTCAGGTAATCAAAATCCACAAGATTTGAAATGGAAAAAATTGAAAAATAATTTAAAAAATACTAAAAAAATTGAAAAATCATAAAAGATGATGAAATTTAGAAAAATAGGGGGCTGATAGCATAACATGAGTTTTGTTCAAAAGACCCAAAGATGGTGACTAACCGAATTTGAGCTTCTAATTCCACAGAAAACTTTGCCACTTGACCCTACCGTAAACATAGAAAAACTAAGATAACTAAGCAAAAACAAGGGGACAAGGGTTGAGTTTAAAGTCTAATACTAATGTTGATATCCTAATACTATATATGAATGAAAATACACAAAAATAAATCAGCTAGCCCCTTGATAACAGTGCCAAAATTTGACGGTTGTTAAGATTGGCCAAAAATAATACTAAACCACTAAAGCTAGCAATTAAGATGAGTCTTGGTCATGTCCATAGAGACTAGTGATCTATTTTATATATGTTATAATATGAAATGGGGGGGGTTGGCTACCTAATCACAAATAAGAATTGAATCAAACAGGTTGCATGCAAATCAAAACACAATTAGAAATGAAAGGAATTTAGATGTAGGAAGGCTCAATCTAGGAGGCTTTTGTAACTAATTCATTAACCAATCATTGATTTTATTATTTCGCTCCTATTTTGACCACCTAGTTAAGATATTAATTAAGCCTAACACTTAATTAATCCTTGTTAATTTACTCTTAAACTAGCCAACCAAGCCCATCACCTAATCGACTTTCATTGCTAAATCAATTGAAGCCAAGCACTTCAACCAATTTATCAATAGCTTTAAGTGCTGAAAAGACGAGGTCTAATTAATTAAATTACCCTAACAACAACCTAATTAACAACCCTTAATTCTCTAGGAAGATTGACTCACCCTAGTAGCAAATCAACCCCCTATTATTACTTCAATCAAACAGCCACAAATAATCATAAATTGCCTATAGAAATTTAGCTATCATTAGACCATAATGAATAATTAATTAATAGATCCTATTAACTAATCATCCAAGGTAATTATATGTAGTAGAATTAAGGAATCAAGAGAATCAAATTAGAAATGAATTGAAATTAAGATCAAGTCTCACAATTAACAAAGAATTGGTGTAGAAATTCCTTTATTGAGATGAAAATTTGGTTATACATTAATGAAAAATAAAATGAATAAGTTAAAAGAAAGAGTAAATCTAATTTAGGGCTAGAGTCTTGCCCTAATAGAACTCCTCTCTTCCTCAAACTTAGATATAATGCAAAAAATAAGTGTAAAAGATATTACAATAGAGGCTCAATTAACTATTTATAGGCTTAGTTCACTGCCTCTTAGTTGGGCTGTTGTTTAAAGTTAGAAGGAAGCCTATTAGGACATGACACTCTTCATATGAAATGTAAGTCTATTGCTTAGCTTTCTAATAACCTTAATCTTGTATAAAAACTTTATTTTTAGCTTAAGTTATGGGCTAAAAACCAAGATAGCTTTTTAAAGCAGTCCAACCTATAACAAATTTAAACACTTCAGTTCATAGCTATGTAATTAAATCAAAAAGGTACAATTTACCCTCAAGACCTTTATGAAAATTGTTAGGGTAGATCTTAGCTATCCTATGGACTTAAGTTTGCACTAAAATGATTTTTGGAGCTATACTTATGATGAAATAACTGAAATGGCTTTTGGGTCAAGCACTACACTCTTTTCTACCTTATGGGATTTGTTTGACCTGTAAAATGGTTGAACTAGGCTAAGGAATTTGCATTTTATTTTTAGATCTTTGTTTCATCTTTCTAAAGACATAAGATTCACCTAAAACCAAGGTCCAAAACTCAAGATATGCCTAAAAACCTAAAATAGTGTAAATTTATTGAATAAATTCAATTAAGCACAAAACTTAGAAAACCACAAAATCAATCTCAAGTGTTCTATTAAGCACATAAACATGATAAAAGATTAAGTATAAAAGGATATAAATTATGTATAAATTATGTTCATAAACTAGGCTTAGGTCTCTTCAAGATATTTGTATATCATCCTCTTTTCTTTCTAAAGACATAAAAATCACCCAAAATTGAAGTCCAAAACTCTGAATAAATCCAAAAATTTGAAATAGCATTAAATTACTAACATAATCCAATTAAGCTCCAAAACTAAACAAATTAAGAAACCAATCACAAGTATCTAATTTAGCACAAAATCATATCAAAAGACTAAGTAGAGAAGAGATATAAAATGTATGAATTATATTCATTAATGATAACATATGCATAGTTTTCATAAATTAGGACTTATGACCAAATTTGACAAGCAAATATGCTTAGATTTGAACATAACTACGCATAAAAATCAAGCTTGAAAAGAAGATTATATGGCACAAATTTGAGAGAATTTGCACTTGTAAATTATTCTTGCTATTTTCCCCCATTTTGACGCTATTTTTGTAATTTTGACCAATATAACTTGTTCAATGAAAGTAGATAAACACATGGTTATAATTTTTAGATTTTTATTTTCATATCGATGTATTATAATGTAGTAAATCCTTTTTGAGCTAGGAAAAAAAGCCCTTATGACGAATAAAAAAAAGTACATCCATTTGTGCTAGAAGGCTTTAGCTTGAAATGCTCTTTAGGGGAGTATCTAGTGACCTGGGTGGGCATCAAGGCACTAGTATAGGTACGAGTGTGTGGCTTAGTGCCTTCTCTACACACTTAGAGCTTTATGATGAAGCTGTATATGAATAAAAGAAATAGTTCCTCTTCAAATGAAATATTATCCCTTGAATTTATCTACTTTTGATTGCATGAATGCATCTTATTTGCATAGATGAATGAATTGGTTGTTTATGTACTATGTGTTTCCTACTTATAGTTGTCTTGATATGATAGAAATTGTAAGTGTCATCCATTATTATATAAACTAAGATGGTGTATGATCAGTTGACTACCTTATTCTCATATACTAAGTGAGCAAGTGCTATGGTCAGAGACTAAACACTGCACATTCTAACAATCAAGCTGTCAAGCTATGATAGTCTAGTATTAAAGCATGGTTGAGACCACACTTTTCCATTTTCCACTATACCATTTCAATACACTAACTATATTTAAGAAAATGACATCTGCTAAACACTTTGATGCAATTGACATTGCACTCGGGAATCTTGAAGGAGTTACTAAAGCTATAAGAATTTACAAATTAAAGAAATCCCTTAACTCTTTTGAAAGGCAAAGATTGGGATTCTCTTGAGCATCAAGTCTTGAATCTTAGAGCTAGTGTGAGAGTCGAAGGCACGTGGAATAGTGATGTTCTATAAGTAAGTAAGTGGCTTATTACTATTGAGAACATTTAGAAGGATTTGGTGGATGCTATGAGAGACTTTACCAACAAGGTAGGGAATGTTGTAGCAGCTTTTCATATTGAGATAAGTGATGTAGTAGCCTCAGTGAAGGTATTAATAATGGCCATTAGGAAAGATTTGCAAGAGGGTGGTACCTTAGAGCGCAAAGAAAAGGTGAAAATCCCTGAACCAAGGTCATATGCGAGGGAGAGAAATGCACAAAAGCTAAAGAACTTTATGTTTGATATCAACCAATATTTTTAAGCAATAAGCATTAAATTTTGAGGAAGCTTAGTTAAATAGAGCTACTATGTTCCTCATAGAAAATGCTAAGGTACTAAATACCAAGGATTCAAGAGGTAAGGCATGGTATCAACTTTTCGAAAAAGCTTAAGTAGGAATTGAAGGTGCATTTTTATCCTGAGAATGTTAATTATTTTGCCTGGATAAAGCTAAAAGAGATGAGACAAACAGGGTTAGTTCAGAACTATGTGAAGAAGTTCATAACTATCATGTTGGATATTGGGACATGATTAAAAAGGATAATTTGTTTAGTTTCATTGATAGTCTATCACGAAAAGCTGCCATTGATGGAAGTCCAAAGAAGAAAATTTCAAAGCCTTATAGAAGTAGTGACTGCTACTAAGCACTTGTTTCACTACAATATTAGCTTTCCCAGCTTAAAGTCCCATAGAGGGGTTGCATACTGCTAGTGATGACTAATTAGGTAACGATGGCAAATCTAAAAGTAGACGGAGGAAAGTCTAAGATCTTGCCCTATTTTTTAGGCCATAGGCCACATAAAGTGGTAAAGTGTCCATAAAAAGTTACCTTGAATGCCTCACCATCCAAACTTTAAGAGGAAGCACAAAGAGGTAACAACGGTGGTAGTAAAGGTTTTGATGGGGAGAATACATCTTGTGCTAGGATTTGATGCAATCCAATTACAAGAGCCCCAAAACTAATGAGACAATAACAAGGTAGAGTAGATCCCACCACTACTGGGGGTCTATTTATGCACAGAGCTGTATGGGTCCGAAGGCATTAGCACGTATGGTAGCAAAGGTAATGCATAAGGCACATTAAGAAAGATATGCATAGTAGGCAAATCCATTTTAAGGAGGAGTCTATGGAGGAGTCAAAGGATAAAGGGTGTGTTCAAGGAGTGGCTATCTAACACATACAATTTTATTATTCTTGCATGTAAAAACATTTACTTAGTCACGAGGATTAACTTGTGATAATGACTTTAGCTCACATTGCTTTGAGAGTGCCTTTGTTTACTCATAAGAAGAGCTTGTGACAATGATTTTGGAGAGCATAGATGTGTGTAAGGTAGAACAATAGTGGCAGGTTGCTTTTTGTTCAACCCTATTGGTTGTGGTAGAAGGATACCATTAAGTTGTCATGTTTGAGAGATGATGGAGACACTAGGCAAGTATCATGTTCATGTTTGGGAGTAATGATGTTTGAGTAGTAGAGTACACATCAAAAGTATGATGGAATGTTAAACCATATAAGTGGACTTGTAAGCAAGCCATGCTTGTCAATAAAGTATGAGACTTACACCAAAACAAGACATAAGACTTCGGTTTCTCACATCAATGGAATGAGACATTAGATGTGAGGCATATGAGTAAGAAGGCACCCAAAATGCCTAGCTTATGCTTTAGCTACAAAGAGAATTACCTTAAGAGTTGTAAAGGTAGCTCATTTTTCATCATCAACAATAACAAGCAAGAGAAAGCTAAAAAAGAGTTGAAGAAAAGAGCATTGAAGATTTTCAAGGAGTAGTGTCAAATTGAAGTGTTGAAGACAAAACATTAGCGAAGTACAAAAGGACAAATGGAGAAGAAGTCGAAGAAGGACCTTGAGGGAAAAAAAACTAAAGATTCTTTCAAGGCTAAGTCAAATTGAATTGTCAATGAAGACATTGATGTTTTCAAGTCATGTTCAAATAATACAGTTAAACCTCCATAAATTAATACTCGATAAATTAATAACCTCCCTAAAATAATATTTATTTCCGGTCCCAACTTGGGTCAGTTTACAAAATTAGTAATTTTGATAAATTAATAAGATAATAATTTTTAGGAAGACTTTTATATAAATCTATAGTCCTGTCAATATCATAAATTAATAATTCTCTAAA
>JANHAO010022451.1:0-12198 GCA_026873985.1 Saraca asoca
TGTAACCCTCCCCCTTTCTATAAATAGAGAGGGGAGGTCACCATACAAAGGGAAGACAGACACATGCAGAAACTCTGCCAGTATTAAGAGTGAGCACTGTTCATCTAGAGAAAAACTCCATTGTTGTATTCATATTCTGTAAAATCAATCCTTCCAGTGCATAATAAAATATCACCATGGACATAGGGACCAAACTAGCTTTAGTCGAACCACGATAAAATCTTGGTGTTACTGTTTCTTCTTCTTCTTTATTGCTTCCTTTCATTATTTTCTACCATATTTTAGCTTGCAGTCAAGGGTAACACTAAACTCAACTGGTTGATCGGATTTTAGTGTCAATATTTTGGCACTAGAGGAAGAGCCCCCACTGCACATTCTTCATTTTCAGTCTCTGATAAGCAGTTTCAAACACAATGACAAAAGGAAAAGCTACTAGGAGTGCAGAAGTTCCCACTGGCCAACCCGAAGGTCAAGTACAATAGCGAGACACAATTGCTCCCACGGCAGGTGCCAACACCGGCATAACTTCCTTCGTCCAACACCAACCCATAGCGCATGAAGCTGGTGAGACTCAGACTTGGCAACAACGTCAAGAGGCAGTTAATCGTCACTAGGAAGTGCTAGAGAATACAGTAAAGGAATTGGCTGATATGGTGTGATTATTGGCTCCAATGTGTGCCCAAGGTGCGCCAAGGCAGGACGAAGTGGTTGCACTCGAGCATGGATATCACCAGTCAGGGCCTCAGTATGAAGAGCAAGCCAGGGTTGAACGTCATCGAACTGACTTGTTGCGCTTGTCCAACTCCTAGTAAGGTCTGAAGTCCACCGAGATCCGAAGGATAGGGAGGATGATCACCAATGTGAAAGCTCGCACAAGAGCGAGAGCTCACATGAAATTGACAGCGAGCAAAAGACAAATTGTGACTTGTCCGATCATGAGCGCAGCAATAAGTACAGAACGTCAGATCGAAATTCTCATAGTAAGTGAGAAGAAATGAGTCAAAAGACCTCTAGTCAACAGTTAAAGTCTCAAAATCCGATGGTCGAAGAGTTACTTCAAAGGATAGAACAATTAGAGAAAAACTCTGCATCATAGGGGAACTGGGAGTCACACGAGGAGAGAACTCTACTCTCTTGCCAGATCGAGGTGGAACCCCTTCCCCGCAGATTCAAGATCTCGAACATCCCCCTTTACAATGGGGATAGTGACCCTTATAGCCACTTGGATGCTTTCAATGTCCAGATGGACCTACAAACCTCCAACCCGTTAGTAAAATGCCGAGTCTTCCCAGCCACACTTGGAGAAGTACCATGGATGTGGTTTAGAAGCCTTCCAACTCACAGCATAAGGAGCTGGGAGGAATGCCAAACAAAGTTCCTCAATCAATACAGAGCACTGAAGAAATAGCTTACCCACTCTTGCCACTTGGCCATAGTTTTTCAGCGGAAAGACGAATCACTCAAAGACTACATTGCTAGGTTCTGGCAAGAGGTCAATAACGTGGACAATCCGTCAGACGAGAGTGTCCTCACAGCAATTTTAGCTAGACTCCAAAAGGACAGAAAATTATACGAGGACATATACAAGTCCCCTGTCAAGAGCCTAGGTGAATTTTATAAGCGAGCTGCCAATAAGATCCGGTGAGAGGAAACCTTTGGTCCAAAAAAGTCAAACAAGAAAGAAGAGACCAATACCTCCAATCGAGGTAGGAAAAGAAATGGAGGCGAGAGCGGCAAGGACATCCAAAAGGGGGGTTCTGGAGGTAAAACTGTGAAGAAGGCCCAAAATGAATAATTTCAATATCAGCATCACTATGATACCTACACTGTCCTGTCGGATGTGCCAGACAGGATATATGCAACGGAGAGAGACAATGAAGACTTTGGCAAACCTAGGCCAATGAAGACCCCCATTGAAAAGAGGAACCACAATAAATTTTGTGCTTACCACAGCGAGATCAGGCACAATACATCAGACTACTGGGCATTGAAAGACGCCATCAAAGACCTTTTCAAAAGAGGCCACTTGAGAGACTACGTGGTGAGATCCTCAAGGCAGCGGCCCCTGCATCCACAGCAACTTACGTCATAATGCCACCAAACCCCTGAGCATGAGGAAATGCCATCCATGAGGACCATCTTCACCATACACAATGGACCTCATATTGCTGGCACCTCGAATCGATCACGTGATCATTATGTGCAAGCGACGGGACATGTCCTTCTAATGAGTCACATAGAGCATAAAAGGCTCGCCAAGAAGGCCAGGATAACTCCAGACAACATTTCCTTCATGGAAGAGGATGCGCAGGGGATCCATTGCCCTCACAACGATGCGATAGTCATACGGGAGAAAATTGGCAATGTCGAAGTGAGAAGAATCATGATGGACACTGAGAGTTCTGTAAATGTAATGTACAAAGGGTGCTTCGACCAAATGGGCGTGAGCAAAAGTCAGCTGGACCCATCTCCTAAGCCTCTCTATGGTTTCACTGGAAATGGAGTACTCCCAGTGGGAAAAATTAAACTCCCGCTCACTTTGGGAGACTATAACAGGCAAGCAACTGTTATGACAGATTTTTTAATCATAGATTGTCCCTCGGCTTATAATATGGTGCCAAGATGACTTGCCATGAATGATTTCGACATGGTAACATCAACCAGGACGTTAACCATCAAGTTCCTGACCCTAAGTGGAATTGGACAAGTGCGCGGGGAGCAACAAGTAGCCCGGCACTGCTATAAAGAGGCAATTAAACTCAGGGTCTAAGGGAAGAAAGTAAATGTTGTATCCAGGGGAGAGGCCCGAGCGACAAGTAAAAAAGGGGTCAGTTACAACCTCAACCTTCGAGAGGTAGACGCTGAGCGAGCCACCAGACAAATGGAGGAACTGGAAGACGTACGAGTGAGCGAGGCAGATGAGCAGAGATTCCTCAAGCTAGGGAAATGCTTGCCACCTGATATGAAGGCATAATTGATGAGTTTTCTCAGGGAAAATGTGGATATTTTTGCCTGGAACCATGAAGATATAGAGGGCATTGATCCAAATATAATATCACATAGATTAAATATTGACCCCCAGGCCAAGCCCGTTTGCCAGAAGAGAAGACTGATGACCGCCGAACTCTATGCGATGCTTAAGGAAGAGGTGGACAAGCTTCTAACGAACAACTTCATTCGTGAGGTACGATACCCTACTTGGGTGGCTAATCTCATACTTAATAAGAAGAAGAACGGGAAATGGAAAACGTATATTGACTTCACAAACCTCAACAAGGCATGCCCTAAAGACAGTTTCCCTTTGCCAAGGATAGATCAACTAGTGGATGTGACGGTAGGACACGAATTGCTTAGCTTCATGGATGCCTAATCAGGGTATAATCAGATTCTGATGACTGCACAAGATGAAGAGCATACCTCATTCATCACCGATCACCGACTGTATTGTTACAAAGTGATGCCCTTCGGACTTAAGAATGCGTTGGCAACCTATAAGTGATTGGTGAACATGATGTTCCAGGAGCAAATTAGCATAACCATGGAGGTATATGTAGATGACATGCTAGTGAAATCCAAGCAGCTCGTCGATCATGCCCGCGACCTTGACGAGATGTTCCAAACCTTGAGAAGGTACCGAATGAAGCTGAATCTACACAAGTGTGCCTTCGGAGTGGCCTCTGGCAAATTCCTAGGCTTTATAGTTAACAACAGAGGGATCGAAGTGAGAAAATCAAGGCACTACTCGACATGTGTTCTCCAACAGGACCAAAAGATGTCCAAAGCCTAAACGGTCAAATCGCTACGCTTAGCAGATTCATATCTAAGGCAATGGACAAGTGTGTTCCCTTCTTCGACGTCCTCAAAAGGGTAAAGAGGTTTTAATGGACCCCTGAATACGAGGTCACATTCTAAGAACTTAAAATGTATCTCAGGCAAGCACCTCTCCTTTCCAAGCCGAAAGAGGGTGAAAGGTTAACCATATATTTGGGTGTATCCCAACATGCCTTGTGCATGGACTAACATGAGAAGAGGGAGGAATTCAACTCCTCATCTACTATGTGAGCAAGAGACTGCTGGATGTAGAAACAAGATATTCGCCCATGGAAAAGCTTGTTTATTGCCTAGTTATCGCCTTAAGGAAGCTTCGACCCTATTTTTAGGCCCACAGCATCAGGGTCCTCACTTGATACCCACTAAGATAGATTCTGCAAAAGACAGATGCCTCAGGACGATTGCTTAAATGAGCAATTGAGCTCACACAGTTCGACATTGAGTATAAGCCTAAAACGGCTATCAAGGGCCAAACACTGGCTGATTTCATCACTGAATTCACAAGCCCCTTACAAAATGAGGTAGAGGTCCTTGAATCCCCATGGTGGGAATTATTCGTAGACAGGTCATCTTGTGACCAAAAGGCCGAAGCAGGAATACTCCTTATCAGTCCAGAAGGGCATAAGGTCTTTAGTGCTATGAGGTTTGGCTTTCAAGTCACAAATAATGAAGCTGAATACGGGGACTTACTGGTAGGCTTACGACTAGCCAAAGAGGTGCATGCCGAGAGAATAAAGATTTTTAGCAACTCGCAATTAACTGTTTGTCAAATAAATGGTGAATACCAAGTTCGAGGGTAGAAAATAATAAGATATCTTCAGAAAGTCCAAGAGTTGTTAGGCTCCCTCCAACAATTCGAGATCACCTAGACCCCGCAAGCTCAAAATGCACACGCTATTGCTTTAGCTCATGTGTCTACCCTTGATGATCCTAACCATATAGGACCAGTCCCGATAGAGCTCCTTCTATCCCCAAGTATCGAACATCAAGACGTCGTCATAGTAATTGCCAAAGTGTCTAACTCCAGGATGAATCCAATCCTGGACTACCTGCAGAATGAGAAGTTGCTAGAAGATAGACTCAAGGCGCGACATCTGTGAGCTCGAGCAGGCAGGTACTATATCTGCGATGACATGCTTTACAAGAGAGGGTTCATGACCCCACTTTTAAGATGCATAGATGGCAAAGACTGTCGTACCATCCTGGAAAAGATTCATGTAGAGCATTATGAAAACCATGTTAGGGGGGCTATTTTTGGCGCAAAAAGCCCTTCGATAGGGATTCTATTAACTGACAATGAAGCAAGATGCTATCGACCTCGTCAAGAAGTGCAACAGGTGCCAAAGGTTTGCAAAGGTGCCGTGAACCCCACTAACTTACCTGAAACAGATGACAAGCCCATGGCCATTTGCAATTTAAGGGATATACCTGATTGGACCACTTCCTAAGGCACGGGGAAATTGTAAATACACGATAGTAGCTATAGACTACTTCACGAAGTGGGCGGAGGCCAAGGAACTTGCTGAAATCTCATCCTCTAAGGTCGAAAAGTTTGTATAGAACAACATCATTTGTAGGTTCGGGGTCCCTCAACAGATCGTCACCGATAACGGGACCCAGTTCACTAGTGAGCAGTTCATCAAGTTCTATGACAACCTCAAGATTGTTAAGAGCTTCACAACCGTAGACCACCCACAAGCCAACGGGCAAGTAGAAGTTGTCAACAAGATCATCAAGAAGATCTTGAAGACCAAGTTAGAGACAAAAAAGGGAGCTTAGGCGAATGAATTACAATTGGCACTATGGGCCTACAGGACCATGCCTTGTAACTCCACAGGGAAACCCCTTTTTCAATGGTATACAGGTGTGAAGCAATAATCCCTGCAGAACACGAGGTTGCTACACAGAAAAGGGTCACCTTCAACCCAAAAGATAATAACCAACTGCTCACTACGAACCTAGACCTTTTGGAGGAAGCGAGAGAAAGAGCTAGCCTCAGGGTTACAACCTATCAGCAATGAATAGAGAGGTATTACAACTGCAAAGTGCAAGCTCAAAAGTTCAAACCAAGCAAACTCATCTTGTGCCTCGTCCTCCCCGGAGCACGTAAATCTAGTGAGGGGACCTTAGGACCAAACTGGGAAGATCCATACATTATCAAAAAGATCATGAGTGGTGAAACCTACCATCTGGTAGATATGAATAGGGTAGAATTCCCCCGCACTTGGAATGCCAAGCACCTTTGTCGTTACTATCAATAAGTGTCTTAGTACCTTATTATCGATTCATTGTAAATATAAATGTAATTCTTTGAATTCTTTGGAATAAGATCAGAGATTTTTATGCCAAGTTATATACTGCGCGACGCAACAATAGTTAACGTGTCAAATTGTTATCTAAGGGTGACTAAACAAAATTCACATATTCAAGTATGAAAACAATAAGGAGAAAAGAGTTCGATTTCATCACAATAAAATTGCACGAGTTGTTCATAGAGTTCGCTACAAGTGCCAGGAGTATCATAAAGGCAGAGTTACATAATTCTTGTTTTAAGAGGACAGAGCCTTAGGGGCTGAGCCTTCAATGGGCTAAGGACCAAGAGCTGGGACATCAGGAGCACTTTGCACGGGAGCAACATCAGCAGTTTGTGAGCTTCCTTCCCTTCAAACAATGACATCAGCAGCAGGAACATTGGCCTTAGCGCCCTGTCTCTTCTTTGTGGCCCTTGCTCTCCAACGTTCAACCGCTTCGATGGCCTGGGGGCCAAAGAAGGAATAGTCTAAGTCAGGGAACTTTTCCCACAAGGTGAAAAAGAAAGAGGCAAGAGTGTTCAACCTCGCCTCCCTAGTTACCTCTACCACCCGTGAGGATGTTTTCGCTTCATCCTTCGCCATTTTTTCCTTCACAAGTTGTAGCTCTCTATTTAGCACTGTCAACTCCTCGATATAGGCCTTGGCTCACTGCTCTGCAGCTCTTACCCTCTCCTCGATAGTATTGACCACCCTGCTCATTGTCTGCAGCTGTGACTAGGCTTCGTCAAGCTCTATCTTCACCTTATTGAGGTTGTTGGTGGCAAGGCTGAAGTTCACCTCAGTATCCTCGTGTTGTTTCACCTCACGAGACAAAGCGGTCTCCAACCCGTTGATTTTCTCCCTAAGCTTCAGCATCTCAGCTCATCGGGCCCCTAACTCGTTCACGAGGGTCGATCTCTCTTTGTCCTGATCCTCACATGTCTCAACAATCTTCATCAACAATAATACATTCTGCAAGGATAGGCAGCAAGGTTAGACTTAATAACAAACGAAACAACTATGGTGAAAATAACACTTACTATTAGACCCTATCGAGTTGCGTACCCCGCCAGCCTCCCAAGGGGGAGTTCCTCACTCTCCTGCACGTTAAGCTTGTCATCATTACCTAATATCGCACCAAAATTCTCAACAACCATCCGAGTGTATCCCTTCATTTTAAAGCTGGGCTCAGCCAAAGGCTTTGAAAGATCGACTCCTAACGGGTTCTAAGAGGTCTCCTTTTTCTTCCTTTTGGCAACCCTCTGCTTCTTTGGAGGAGGACTAGAAGGATTGGTGATGTCGATTGCCTCCACTTCTTTGGATCGTGTTGTGGAGACTGGATCCGGTAGAGAGACCTTGACCTTAATAAATGGTTGCTCTGCAATAGCTTAGAGTCATTTTAGCCTCAGTAGTTGGCCCAACTTCATGGGATGGACTCGTGTCAGGAGTTAGGGGCTGGTCTGCAACGACCTAGCTCGAGGTGACCTCACAGGCTGAAGGAGCCTCGTCTTCACTATCTGAGGGAGGTGTTTTGAGGATCAAGTTCATTATCTTATTGTAATCGTCAATGTTTATAGGCCTAAACTCCGTTAGTTGGCGAATCCCTATCTCCCTAGTCATTACGGTGTTTGTCGGTGGGGCGAGCCTATAAAAGCAAAGAACATCTTCATCAAACTTGAAGTCATACTGGAGATCCTTAGTTGTCGCAAACCAATCTAGAACCCCCAACTCCTTACCTCCAAACATTGGCCACTTACTGGTTCTGTCTGTAAAATTAAACAAGAGGTCAGAACTCAGAACAGGAGGTTAAAGTCCAGAACAGATATCAAAGAAATAAACGAATTCACCCATAACCAACCCACTTATCCAGAACAAGAACAAAATTAAAATTTTTGAGATATCTTAGTGAGGGGCATGAGATATAAAACTAATGAGATTTATTGCATCCGGGGTTGGATTTCCTCTTGGCATCCCCCTACGGGAGGATCTTCTTATGAGGTGTCTGCCTGGCCGAAAATTTAATAGAGCCTATCCTCAGAGTTCGCACACCTCAAGTCGTAAAGGTAACAGAGGGTTTCGGGTGACGATGGATCAACAAAGTATATGAGTTTGGCGTTACCTGAAATCGGATAAGCTTTATTTTATTTAAGAAATCAATGATAAAAGATTGAATAGGAAATCTTAATCCCACGGTAAGATGCGAGATACCACTGGCTATGAAGCCTCGAGGAGGATGAGTGGCGTAGTCATCTAGGGTGGGGACCATAGTGCTGCACCCCTTTAGGATCTGGCTTGACTAGATAGCATTTTGAACGTCACAAACCCGAACAGTTGAGGTATGATGTTTGAACGCGTGACGGTCAGGGTGTTGGCCCGAAGCTATCCTTTGGCCTTCGGTGTGTCTTGAACGAGCACTTGGGTTTGTAGCGACCTTCCTTCCACTGGATGTCACACCTCCAGATTGTCGAACGTTCCCTATGTCTTGAGGCAAGTCTGGTTCACCATCCTCACTCCTAATCAAGTGGCAATGATGTGCATGACCTGCTCCCATTTACACAAACAAAAGAAAAGACTGATAAGTTAACAACCCTCTACTTCGCAGGCCATGCACACCCTATGCCAGCGCACCGATAACCTAAACTCCGATAGATGGAGAAGACACTCCGACCAGGCAACAAAATTTCAGAAGACATAAATATGTACTCGGAATCCTAGAATCTACTAGTAACTTGACTATTCCATTCTAATCAAGGATTGAGCATTCGAACCATATCTACCCGATAGCATCATCATCTCCCAATCAGTCAAGATCAAGTCCCCTATTTCCTACGAAAGAAGAAAATTACGTAAAGCACAGAATCAGAGGGAACATACCATGATTTTTGGAGATAAAGAATTTGGAAAGTTTGGGTGATGACCAGAAATACAGGCAAAAGACAATGGAGATCGGTGGCGGAGAAGCTGCAATGGTGGTCGGAGAAGTAGGTGAGCATAAAATACTGAAGGTCTAAAAACTTTCAAATGGCAAAGTGAAAGGGAAAAGGAAGGCACTCAGCTTAAAAGGGAGGCACAACCCTACCGTTGGATCAAGAAAGGTGTCAATTACCCAAGATCCAACGGTCTAGAGAAAACAACAACCAATAAATGATGATTCAGCGTATGTGCACCAAAAGCTAGAAATAATAATAACCTGCCATGGTTAGGAAATGAAAAGCCACACATGAGAAACAAACAGGAATACCAAGCGGATCATTGAGATCACAGATCATGAAAGACTGAGGCATGATGACAAAAATTGATCTCGCATCTAAGTAATGCGTTAGCCATATGTAGAATTCTTGCGCAAGCCATGTCCAAGTAATGTGCCAACCCCGCATAGATTCTTGTGTGGATAGACCTTGCATCCAAGTAATGTGTTAACCATATGTAGAATTCTTGCGTAGGTTGGGGGCGAAATAATGATCTCACATCCAAGTAATGCTTTAGCCATACATAAAATTCTTACGCAATCCGTGTCCAAGTAATGTGCCAGCCCCGCATGGAATTTTTGCGCAGACAGACCTTGCGCCCAAGTAATGCGTTAACCATATGTAGAATTCTTACACAGGTCAGGGGTGAAATAATGATCTTGCATCCAAGTAATGCGTTAGCCATACGTAGAATTCTTGCTCAAGTTGTGTCCAAGTAATGTACCAGCCTCGTAAAGAATTCATGCACAGATAGACCTTGCATCCAAGTAATGCGTTAACTATACGTAGAATTCTTGCATAGGTCGGGGGTGAAATAATGATCTCGCGTCTAAGTAATGCGTTAGCTACACGTAGAATTCTTGCATGAGTAACGTCCAAGTAATCTGCTAACCCCACACAGAATTCTTGCACGGATAGACCTTACGTCCAAGTAATGTATTGACCATACATAAAATTCTTGAGCAGGTCAAGGGTGGAATAAATATCTCACATCCAAGTAATGCGTTAACCATGTATAGAATTCTTGCGCAAGCCACATATAAGTAATGTGCTAGCCTGGCACAGAATTTTTGCGTGGACGAACTTAAGACCTCATGTCTAAGTAATGCATTGGCCATACATAGAATTCTTGCGCAAGCCGACATGATCGATTGGCAATACGTCACATATCCTTTAAATGGGAATTTATTGATTAAAGCCGATTGGCTTAAGTTCCTTACAACCAGAGCTAATTATCCCATTTAATACTTTACACAACGATTGTTGAATTTCAATTTTGCAGGGGTAAATCACGTTGCCAGCAGCAACCAATTAAACTATCCATGCACATACTTAAAAAGACAAACAGCAGAAACATGATGCTTAAGGTTACACTAGAAGACCTCCTTCAACGAGGCAGATTTACATCAAGAAAATTGAATCACAAAGATAAAGTAAAAGCAAAAAGCTAACAACCCCACAAAGGGAAGGAGAGCTAATTCTCAAGAGGCAAACTCCCATCAGATGAAATGAATGGACTTGGCTACTCTTACTCATAGCCTTCCTCAGCCGACGAATCATTTCCTGACTCCCTAAACACAGAGCAACTCAAAAAAGGACTAGGAACATGGCTAGCAAGGCTAAACTTCACGAAAGAGCCATGATGAAATAACTCAAGATCTATACAAAACTTCCCAAAAGCCAAGGAGAGAAGCTATACAGGGAAGTTACGTGCAACAGACTATCCATGTCTCTGAAACCTCTGCAACAGACTATCCATATTCTGAAAAGCTTCTCCGAAAGTCGAACCATTAAGGGAATGAAGTGCTCAATCAAAGCATCCACCAGGCCACCTCACAAAATAGAGGAGCTTCACGAGCCTTTATAAGTCCGCTCGAGTTCATCAAGCAGCCCAAGGGACATTTGGCTGTTCCGGATCGAACGGTTCAGAAATAATAAAGACTACCATATTAACGGCTAAGATAATGCACAAGAAAGGCATGGCATAAAGCATGGGAAATGAAAGCCCGAAAGACATAAATGACAACATGAAAGACTGAGCACAAAGACTGAGTCATCCTATAAGTTACAGACAAAGACTTTGACCATTGGCTGCAACTTCCAGCCTACAGAGTGAGTTGAGAGTTGGGGAGCTTATGTTATAGAGATTTTTCGGAAGCACATTTTGGGCTGGTCGAGGTCCAATAGGAGGCCCACTTAGACTGGTGGAGGTCCAAGCTAAAGTTTGAGGTCGTTGAGCGAGGACCCCCAAATGTCAGGTACGAGCTGGAGACATCCCGCAACGTCGCGAACGAAAGGGTGCAGCTCACTGAAGAAACTTTCAACCCCTCAGCAAGAAGCCCATGACCTTCAGAAGAACGACCAAGTGCAGATGACAAGGCCAGCCAGAGTCGTCAGCTTGCTCAACTTCCAGCTTGTCCACTAACAATGAATACTTGTACGGAGCCCAGTCAGCAACCCAAGGCATATGTTTTCTGCTAATAGCTCAGCCTCCAAATTTATACATCAACTCCCCGAAAATTCGACAATGATTTGCCTAACATTAATTATCTGACGCCAAGTATTAAATGCCCGGAGCGGCGGAAGTAATCATTTTGTTATTTATAAAATTACACTTATAACCCTCCCCCTTTCTATAAATAGAGAGGGGAGGTCACCATACAAAGGGAAGACAGACACATGTAGAAACTCTGCTAGTATTGAGAGTGAGCACTATTCATCTAGAGAAAAACTCCATTGTTGTATTCATATTCTGTAAAACCAATCCTTCCAGTGCATAATAAAATATCACCATGGACGTAGGGGTCAAACTGGCTTTAGCCGAACCACGATAAACTCTTGGTGTTGTTGTTTCTTCTTCCTTTTTGTTGCTTCCTTTCATTGTTTTTTACCATATTTTAGCTTACAGTCAGAGGTAACATTAAACTCAACTAGTTGATCGGATTTTGGTGTCAACATAAATCAATTGAAATGAACTTAAAATCAAATATTTTCTAACTATGTTTTCATTGCATTTTCACAGGTTGAATTTTTATAAAAATTATTTTTTACTATATGAATTGATTTATATAAGAAACCTTATGAAATGTACATAAATCGATTCATGA
>JANHAO010022452.1:0-12199 GCA_026873985.1 Saraca asoca
AACCTGGGTGACAGGTTATTCTGGCCTTTTTTCCCCCCTTTTTACGAGCACAAAGTTGGGCCCCATATTCTGAAACCCCCCCCCCCCCCCCCCAAAAAAAAAAAAAAAAAATTGTGTGGCATAATGTGCTCGAAGGATAGGAAGTGCTGAAGACAAATTGCAAACATTATTAGAATTACAATTCACTAATACTATTCACACTTTGATTCGTAAAGACAACTTTTCTCATACTACAGTTGAATACTTAATAAGTTGACATTGCTTCTGTTGAAAAAAAGTAACCAAAAGCACAATTATTTTGGGCTGGAATCTCAAATTCTACCTTACCGTAACATTTCCTGTCACTAACTTGCAAGAAATTTTCCTTGAGGCAGCAAATATAAATAACATACTGATTCATGTAAGTAAATGCAGTCATTGCTGCTAGTGGCCACCCATATGGGTGCTATATATGCAAGGAGACATGTCCTTACGGCATGCTAATTTTAGACCCTACCAACAGGAGAGGTTGGTGGATTCGAGACATAGCTTGCAGGAACATCTTCCAATTTACTGAAAGCCTTTATTCCATCAGTATGCACAGATTCAGTTTCCCCTGAAGTTCTTTCTTCAACCAAGTTTCTTGATTCATAAACCTGAGGTGGCAGCTTACTATCCAATAACGCTATGCAGATGGAGAATGCTTGCAAGAGTGAGAGTGAGGGATCAAAAGCAACGGAATATATTCCATTCTTGAAGGAGGAAAAACTGACAGCAAGCCGGTGCTCTTGTCCATTTCCCTGTTTATTAGCATTAAAAGTTAGAATACAACATTACTTAGCAACTATCAATGCAATATGAAGGACAACTTGGTATAAACACAAAAACTACCTGGAAGAAAAGCTCAAATTGCTCAGCAAAATTAGCTTCAGATGATCTTGATTTTTCACATTCTTTATATTCATTTGCAAGAATTTTGAGTTTGCATCCCAAATCCCAACCACCACAGTCACATGATCCACCTGATTTCCAGCGCTCAATCAGCGACGAAGGTCCACCTTTACTTGGAAGACTATGAACCCCACTCGGAAGCACAACTGTTGCATGAACAAGGCCTTTACTATCATTGCGGCAGCTGCTCTGATCCACATCATTGACGAAACTTACAGCTTTGGGTATTTTGACAACAATAGCAGCAAGCTCATCATCTGGCTGGTAATCAGTGGCCAGATCATCTCCCTGCCTCAGCTTCACAGAGAGTAAAACAAACTCTTTTAAAGTAGAGGAGTCCACACAATCCTGGCCAGAAAAATCAAAATTGTGCGAATCAGAAACCTTCATTTGGGCAACAACTTCATGTATAAAATCAGAACCCTTGGCTTTGCTTGCTTGATTTATCCAACTCCTATTCTTCTTCTGAAGTTCCCTAAAGGTGAAAAAAGTATAGACACAGCTGCACTCATCTTTTCTTGAGGTACTTAACTTCTTCACTGTGGCTGCAAGAATGTCACTATTATTGTCAACTGCAAATGTGAACAGTGGAAGACCATTCTTCACAACAATTCTCAGAAGAGCTTGAACTGATGATGAAACATGCTTCTTTGATGAATCAGTAACAACTGTGCTACAACCAACTCTCTGGTCCCTGTTCAATTCTTTCTCTGGCTGTGGAGTGGAAAATTTTCTGTTAGCTGACCTACAATTGTTATTTATTAACATTGAATCTCTTTGAGATGACTCCATGGAGCCACGACAGTTTTCTGCCTTTGGTTTCAAGAGTGGATCCAGTAACCTCCTCAAAGGGCTTGACCTGCTTCTGCCAGCATTCCCAGATTTATCCTTGCCTGAAACGTCTGAGCCAGCAGAACCCCTCAACATTTCAGAGCCAGATTTAGCATCTACCACAGATCTCCGGTGCGGCGTATCCACTCCCTCTTTGAAGCCAGAACCTTTACTCGAATTACCAAAGCTAATGCTAAAACGGCGAAAAGGTGAAGAACTTCTTGATTTCTCTGAAGTTACTTTCTGGTCTGAAACCTGGGGAGGCTCAATTGAAGATGATATTGAGGCAACAGTTTGTTTCCTTTCTTCAGCTTTCCTATACCTGGATGGGGTTATTCCCCTTTTAGCTGTCACAGGTGGGGAGAATGTGGCAGGAGAAACTTTGGTACTTTTATCATCCATGGGACTGGATCCTTTTGCCAGAGATTGGTTACAATTAACTTCGAATGGGCATGAGCAAAAGTGTGCAGTATTGTACTTAGGATCTTTGAGGGATGGTTCCTTAGATTTTTCTGAAGAGCTTGTTCGACTAGGATGTAGTGACTTTTGACCCAACGATGCTGTGTTATCAGGAACTCCAGGATGACTGTTCTGGGCAACGTCTCCAGGCAAAAGAAGAATAACTGGTTTGCTTTTCCTAAGCACACTCTTCTTAATGGTATTCATATTAGGTTCTTGCAAGGTCTCCACTCTTTCTTTCAGCTCACCACCTGGAATGCTCCTTTCTAAACTAGCACATGATCTTGCCTCAAAGTTTTGGTCATTTGGCAAGACAACACTTTCCTTACCCATATTTGGATCTGAATATTTCCTGTTGCATGCTTTCAGTCTAGTATTAGGAATGTTTTGGCAAAGATGCTTATCTGCTCTGACCAGTTTGTTTTGCACATCAAAATTACCATGGCTGCTTCCAAGACTTTGACAATTTCCATCACTTATTTCAGGAGGTTTGCCAGCTGTTGATTGGCCTGGCATTGGGGATGCCATAAAGTGATATTGTAATGATGGATGACATTTCCTTTGATGAGAAGGGGATGAACTGTGACCTCTTCTAGAAGGAGCCGATAATCCCTCTATAGAATCAGAAGAGGATTTATTACTGGTACAGGATGAACTACTGCTACTTCTATGGGGTATATGTTTATTGCCATACTGCCATTGTTCTAGACGGGTCCAGTCAAGGACCCCAAAATTTAAAACTTTCTCCTGAATGTTCTCCCCCCTCTCTAGATATCCTGGCAAATTTGACATGTACCTAACAAGCTCATCTTCTTGAGTTGCCCTTCTGTTATTCCTTTGCTTTTGGTGACTCCCATTAGATTTTAAGGTGTTGTCATTAATGCTTTTGGTTATTTCCTGATGAAGGTCAGCATAAAACAAAGCAGACTTCTCCGGTTGTAACCTGTCACACGGCTTTCTACTCATACTGGTGGTTGCTTTCCACAATTTCTTTTGAAATCTGGCAACTATTCCATAGGCCTCATGGACTTTCAGGGGCCGACTCTGGAGCCAATCTAATACCTTCTTTTCTTTGAAAGAGTCTGCAATGAGGAAAACCCGAGTGTTTGTTTTGTCAGCTGCAGAGCCAGATTAAATATACACAATCAAACCTCCAAAGACAAAGTTTTAAAGAAAAATGACGACTTTCACAAATATATCAAGCAGGGTATCCTAGTATGGTCCCAAAATGTTCTCCCACTAATAACCATGTGAGCCAAACTCATAACTAACAAAGCAAAATCACAATAGCAGGAAATAAATCTATGGTATCAAACAAGATGAATGATAGAGCTACTAAATTTTAACCAGCTTTGACTCTATTATGGATCGTAAGGTAATGAGAAGATATAATCATTAATTCAAATGGAAAAGCCGGTGTCATGGTAAAAAGTCAAAAGACAGAAAACTTTTCTTTCAACGGAGCAGAATTAGACTTCAAACAATTGGGTGAGACCTTGTCCTCACTGTTAACTCAGGGCCAAAACACAAATTACTGGACAAATGTTGGGGCTGAAATATTGCAATTTGCCATCAACATGCTGGCTTGTTTGTTTCGTTTGTCTCTTATCCAATAACCTGCGAATGTGGTAAGTAACGTTCGAATAGCTTAAGATGAGAAAAACCAAGGAAGTTGTACAACCGATTGAACAATGTTAGCAAGCTAATTTGAATTGAGATGTTAGTGTATGGACAAAGTGAAATTATAGAAGCATAGTGGAAACAAATACCCAAGTGGTCCATGCAAACCTATTTTGAAATTTTAAAAGATAAGATCGGACGACCCGTCTTGATCCGAATCAAAATCAGTAGCCACAACTAGCGAAACAGACAAAGATCCCCAGCTATTCAAAAGCGTTCAAGAACTCATATATCAAAAGGCTGAACTGTAGGTTTGGTTGTAAAGAAACGGTCATCAAAGTCTAACATGCAAAAAAGAATCACTTTAAAGACAATTTCTCAAATCTTTCCCGACAACCAAACACAATCCAAAGCTGAAAAAAGCTTGAAAATGTAAAAATAAAATAAAATTAGAATCTCTCTCCCTTCCTCAGTGGTGCAAATTCAGAGTCAAGCATATGAATACCGAATAATCGAAAAGGAAAACTGTGAAAACCACCCAACACAAAGCTTGGAAGCAAAATGCAATCTTCATAAAAATAACTAGACGACCACAAAATTTTAAGCTCAAGTGCATACCGGAGAATGCAGAAGCGAGATATGGGATGAAAAGAAGCTGATATAGCTTGAAGACGAAAGCAGAAAGTGTCGGTGCAGCCCTGCGTTAGCAAAAGGAAGAAGGTTGTTTACAGGGGAAGACGAGGAACCCCATAAGATAGAGAAGATAAATAATGCCTCGAAAACCCAAATGCCTCACTTTTTCTTCCTCAAACTCCAAAGCCTCCTAAGAGTATCAGCAGAAAGACGACAGGGAGCTTCAGACGCGTACACACCATCACAGATAGAGAGCGTGTCTGTATGTGTTGGTGGGCTGTGTGGAGCTGATTTGTTTGTGAGTGAGTACGCGGTACTAACAGTCAACCAAGAGTGAAAGAGAGGGAATTGTGGGGGGAGCCCATCATTTTCACCAGACGGGCAAAAAAAAAAAAAGAAGGGAAGATAAATCACAGATGCTGACGTCAGAAAGGTACGGCAGTATGTGCCTGGGTCCCGCATTAAAGCCTTATTTTATTACTCTTTTATCGTCGCTTGATCTTGTAAAAAGGACCTTTGTAATATGTTTTTGGGTAAATGGTGGGTCCACCTGTGAGCTGGTGGGACCCGCTTCTGTATTTTATGGACCGTTCGATTGGGCTCAGATGGGCTTTTGCATTAGGAGAGTGAACTCAATACAAAATGGATTGTCGTTTTGTGCTGTCCCTTTTGTTTTATTGAGATCAATTACGTTTCATTTTCATTTGTTTGACTTTTTGGCTTATTTTGTTGTGCGATTGGATTATCGGGTGGCATCGGCCGTCGCGCGGTTGTGGCTTCATTTCGGACATTAAGAACTTCAAGTGGCTTTGATTTGAAACTTCTAAACGTTTTCTATGAAACTATTAGCATGTGAGAATTTGCACTGTGCATTTTTAAGATCTTAGCAGCGACAAACCACTAACTCATTGTTTTTTCTCATGTGACAGCTGTTTAATAAGATTCTTAGAACCCGTTTGTTTGGACTTTAAAAAAAATATTTTTTTAAGTAGTAAATTGAAGTTTAAAAAAAAAAAATTTAAGTAGCAATTTGAAGTTTCAAAAAAAAAAGTTAAATTTTAGTTTTTTTTGTTGCTATTACTTTTTTTAAAAAACATTTTTGTTGCTTTTTATTAAAAAATAGCTTTTTTTAAAAAAAAGTTCAAATAAACGGGCCCTTAATCAAATCGTTAACCAATTTGCAAATCACATGTCTTTTTCTTCTTTATAACCCAGCAACTTTCTAAAAAAATTCTAAAAAATCTTTTTAAAGAAAAAAGAAGCAAAAATGTTTATATAATTCTTTGATGCATTTGTTTGCCTGTGGATTATGGGATTATATTATATCAAACAACTTTACTAATTTCAAGGAAAAATATTACTCATAGGTAATTTAGAATGTAAAAAAGAATCCTGCATGTTTGAGATGTTAAATTCATTCTCTATCTATATAATTTTGATGTTTAAAATTAATAAAATTATTATACAACATGTAAATAAAATGTTCAACGGTACAATTTATATGCAGGTAAATTAAAAAAAATGATAATTTACTAAAATTCAAGAATGTGGTAATTCTGTTAGTTTTAAAAAGGAAAATTACATAAGTGGATAAAGTGGGGCCTGGATCCTCTCATTTTTTTAATCTTATCAATTTCTTTTTATTTTAGAAAGAGAAAGATACAATTTTTTATTCTGTAACCCATAATTATTTTTATCAGGACTTACTATTTCAATAAAAAAATTGTATGTATTTTTTTTCCAAATTTACATCCTCATTTTCTATGAAAAATTGGGAGGATTTAAATATAAATAAAATATTAACCGAATAAATCATAAATTATTTTTTTAATATTTTAAATAACAGATAAATCAATCAAATTTTACCTATATAGATAAAATGTTTTTTTTTTCCTTAATTATACCATAAGCATGTCTAGTGAGGTAGAGAAGATAAATAAAATTATTCAATTTCGCAACGGTGCAGCCAAGTGAAATTACAAAATAATAATAATAATAATAATAATAATCAAAGAAAAAGTAAAGGGCATGATAAAGATGGAAGCGGTGTGGGATGTAAAAGATGTGTGGGTTGAAAGGTGGACATAATTATAATGAAAAAGATTACAAACTGCAATGATGGTACATGCTTTTATTAGATAATCAATTTTCAAAGAATGAGATAGTGGCAGCACATCTTGTTTAAAATTTGGCTTTATGATTGATAAGATCATACATAGTCATTGCGATCTTGATTTGGTTCATAGTAGCCTATGTTTCTTTGCAATTGCATAGCAAGCAATCCCCACCAAATCAATCCAATTTAGCGTCTCCAACCTTTGAATTTCAAACTGTAGATATATATAATATTTTATTATCATCTAATTATGAATGATTATGTGACTAAACTTAGTGACCTAATTGCTTTCTCAATTTTATTAAGAGACAAAACAATTTTTTCTTTTTTATTGATAACAGCTGGATTTCATTTCATATATCAAATTAACAGTAGGGAACATATGACAAAATATTGGCACATGAATTGTGTATAAAAAAGTAAGATAATAGTTCTTGTATCAAATAATGAATTAGCATAGCATAGGACAATAGTGGAATCATATTCAGCTTCAATGGATGTGAACTCAGGCAGTACAGATTGCAAACGTCTTGGCTCAAATTATTAACAGCATCATAGTACAATAGTTAGTGTCAGTTTTTCTCATGAACGCGGCATTTACATCATACTGGATTTGATTTCAAGGGGGCTATTAGTAAAACTTTATTTTGGATCAATAGCTAGTCATTTCTATTTGTCAATTACCATTAATTTAAAATGGACATTTTTTTGGTATGGGTAATTATCCTTTTGAAATAATTGTAATTATTAAAATATTCAGATCTAATCACATCCTCCAATATGTATATATGTAAAATAATAAATATAATAATTGAGAATGAATCCGATAATAACACAATTCTCAAATTAATATATATGATTTTTATCTATAATTATTTTTGATAGAGAAGCAAGATGAGAGAAGAGGCAAACTCCACCTTAAATGTTGTCATTAAGTTAAAATTTGTTGTCTCAAAGGGGTAACGAAATTAACATATAGGATGAGAGTAACGACTTTTTCTTATGGGAACAAATTGAGCTAGTCTTTCCATTATTAGGAATCTGTTGACACCAAAATCTGGTCAACTGGTTTCCTTAGTACGACACCCTGACTGCATGTTTGATAAAGAATGAAAATAAGCAGCAAAAGTTTAAGGGGGAGGGTAGGAAGAGAATAATAACACCGAGGACTTATCGTGGTTCGGCCAAAGCCAGTTATCGGCTCCTACGTCCACGTTACTCTTATGTTATTTGCTTTTGCAAAGGTCTTGCTAGACCGAACTACAATGGCTAAATCGCCTTTTTACGATTCACAGTGTATCTTCTTAATGAGGGTTATAGATACAAGAGGTTTTCTTTCACTAGTACAGTTTCTTGTATCCTTCCTTTCTCTACCCTTTCCTATGGTCCCTTCCCTTCTATTTATAGTGAGGGAGAGGGTTACAAGAGTAATTTTTTTGATCGAAAAAATGATCACCTTCCCCGTTTTCAACATTAAATGTTTGCCATCGGACCATAAATACTAGGCAAATCATTGTCGGATTTCCAGGGGACTAATGTGTATTGCCTGAGGCCTGAACTGTCAAATCTTCTAGTGCTTTTCAGGCTGCTGACTAGGCTTTGTACGATCATCGGCTAGTAGTGGGCTAAGAGGGAGATCGTGGGTCAAGGTCCCAGGGTCGTTTCCTTCGTTCTCGTTCGGTTGCCTTTTAATCTTGGTTGGCATGACTATAACCTTTTGTTTCTTTATATCTCGCTGTGTAGCGAGGCCTAGTGGCATAGCGGGCCTTTGTAGCCTTCTTTTAGCGATCGAGGCCTCTTTTTGGTGGAGTTGAATTCTGCCTTGGATCCTCTCTTTGTTTGATAATACTCCCTTGGATGTCGCCCTTCCCGAATCTTCATATCCAAATAACGCCCATAACATAAGCCCCCTAACTCTTGGCTTGCCTCGCGAGGTGAGAGTTATGTCTCAGCTCCTGTTTCTGGCTTCGAATTTCGTAAAGGAGGGATCGGACCACTGGTTTCTTCGACATTGACTTTAAGGAAATCTTTCATCTGGCAGGGATCCTGCAAGGTCGTTCCGTGCAAGAATTCTGTGCTGGGAAAGCACATTACTTGGACGTAGCTTACACAAGAATTTTACGCTTTTCGCATACTACTTGGACGTGAGATTATTCTTCAAACCCCCGACTTGTGCAAGAATTCTGTGCGATTGGCACACTACTTGGATGCAAAGTCGTTCCGCACAAGAATTTAGTGCAGGGCAAGCACATTACTTGGACATGGCTCGTGCAAGAATTCTATGCTTTTTGTGTACTATTTGGACGTGAGATTATTCTTCGAACCCCCAACCTGCGTAAGAATTCTGTGTGGTTGGCATACTACTTGGACGCAAGGTCGTTCCACGTAAGAATTTAGTGCGGGGCAAGCACATTACTTGGACGTGGCTCATGCAAGAATTCTACGCTTTTCGCATACTACTTGGACGCGAGATTATTCTTCGAATCCCCGACCTACGCAAGAATTCTGTGTGGTTGGCATACTACTTGGACGCAAGGTCGTTCCGCGCAAGAATTTAGTGCGGGGCAAGCACATTACTTAGACGTGGCTTGTGCAAGAATTCTACGCTTTTCACGTACTACTTGGACGTGAGATTATTCTTCGAGCCCCCGACCTGTGCAAGAATTCTGTGCGGTTGGCACACTACTTGGACGCAAGGTCGTTTCGCACAAGAATTTAGTGCGAGGCAAGCACATTACTTGGACACGGCTTGAGTAAGAATTCTACTCTTTTTGTGTACTACTTGGACGCGAGATTATTCTTCGAGCCCCCAACTTGTGCAAGAATTCTATGCGGTTGGCACACTACTTGGACACAAGGTCATTCGAGCTGCCCGATTCGTCTGCTTGTTCCGCACGCGCAGTCTTTTGTTTTCCCAATGACAGTAGGTAATTATAGCCTCTGAATTTTCGTACGATTTTCTGTACCATCATTTATTAGTTTTTGTATCCCCCCAGCCATTGGATCGTGGGTAACCAATAGCCCTTTTGATCCGACGATAGGGCCTTTTCCTTTTTATACCAAGAGAATCCCTTCGTCCTTTCTTTTTTCAAAAATTTTTCTTCTTTCATTCCCGGTTTACTCTGCTTAGTCTCCGGCTATTTTTGGGTCTTCTCTCCAGTTCTATTTTTTTCCCTTGCCGAAGCTGCAAATACGCTATAACCGGACCTCCGCGCTTAAAGAAACTACAGTTAGTCTCCGTCCATTTCTCCTGTCTTTCTGTTCTTTAGGGACTTTGTGGTTTTGACTTGATTATTTCTTTGGGATCCTGTCTTGTTTGGTTAAATGGAGTCGATTTATTAGTCATCCCTGGGTTACCTGGTATGTCCTGTTGGACGTAGTTCGAGACTATTCTCTTTCTCTTTCTCTTTCTTTTTCTTCCTCCTAGTGCGATTTTTGGGTAGTCACTGTGGTGGCTCGGGTTGCGCATGGCCTGTGATCCGTGGGGGTCTTAGGCTTTTTAGTTTTGGTATGGCTTGCTTGCAACGGCCTAATCGACTTTCTTCCCTTGTAGATGGAAGCAGGTCATGTGCAACGCCACCATTCAATAGGAGATGATGACGAGGAGATGGAGGCGATTTTAGAGACGACGAGGACGCAATCTATTGAAGAGGCGGCACCCAGCGGAGGGGGCGAGGTTCCATCGTTCATAGCCCGTCAAGGACCTTCGGAGGGCCCGGGCGTCATAGTAAGAGAATCCCCATGATCGTCATGTTTTTAATTTTCATGCGTTTACGATGCGACGGTGGGATGTCCAACTCGCGGTCCATTCTCATCGGGTGCCGAGAGGGTGCAGCGCCATGGCTCCTGCATCGGACGATCATGCTGCACATCCCCCTAAGGGTTTCATTGCCATGAGTCTACCGCACTTTATGGTCAATTTTAGGTTCCCCGTCCCTTATTTTATTACTGATTTTTTGAACAGAGTGAAGCTGTGCCCGTTCCAACTTACTCCTAATTCGTACGCATCATTGATCTCGCTTGCTTTAATTTATTTGGGAAATTGCCTGCCATCGCCATCCCCCGAGACTCTATGCTATCTTTACGACCTCAGATGCGTGAATGCGTCGGATGGGTTGTACTATCTTACGGCCAGGAGGATGCCATACAAAGATATCCTTCCAAAAGGGACTGGGATAGGCAAATCTAACGTTGGACCTTATAAATTTTGTTGGTTCTATATATCTTGTCCTTCGTTACGATACCTCAAGAACTTTGATTTTTTTCTTTCTCTGGGTAAGTTGGCCGATAGTTGTCGCATAAAGTGACGTATTGTCCAATTCGTCTATCTCTTGTTTTGCATTACTGACGTCTTTTTTCTTTCCTTTTTTGCAGTTGGGACCGGCAAGACTCCCACCTTAGGGGTAGGGGAGCTCGAGATTTTGGACAACCTCAAGTTAGTGAGCAGGTTCGAGAACGATTTTAAATTCAACGAATCTCGACTTTGTTTATACGGTCTTGTGCCTTCTTTGAACACCAAAGTCACTGAGGAGATCGGGATTCGACGAGTGTCCAAGGTCCGTCCTGCCAACTTTGATGACTACGATGATATCGTGGACCTCATTTTGAAGACCGCCCCATCGCGTGGTGCAAAGTGATGCCTTCCAACTCCTGCAGTGGATTCTCCTCCTCCTCCTACAGACAAAGCTTCTGTCCCTGATGGCACGGATCCAGAGGTCGCTGTGTTGTCACATTGCCTGCGGTCGCTCCTTGCGGGGCATTATCATCACCTCGTTCTGAGGCAGTTGGCATGGTTGAAACCCTTGTCCTGTTCGATCCCCCTCCCAAGAGGAGAAAGGCTGACAAAATAAAGAGAAGAGCGCCTTCTCATAGTAGCGAAGGTGGCTTTGTTCCTCTTTTTACGGAGGTCGATTCTCGGACTGAGCAGTATACCCTGACCTTAGTTCAGAATATGAGCACGATCTTAGGGCCGAAGCAAAAGGTTAGGGCATTAGAAATCAAGGACTGCACCATAGGGAAGCTTGCGGGATATGCTGCTTGCCACGACCTCGTGGTAAGTTTCATTTCTTTCGATATCGGCTACTATTTTGTGGTTAGTGACTTACGTCCCTCCTTTCTACTTTCTTCTTTTTCACTGGATGTTCTGACGCTGTTGAAGATTGAGGAATTAGCGCGGGAACAAGAAGACAAGGAGTCTTCTCTCGCAAATGACCTTGTGGCCTCTCTTGCCAAAAATCAAGAGTTGCGCGAAAAGATCAAAGAGATGAAGGCCAAGCTTATAGACGAGACGCGGCATCGTGAGATTGCCGAAGAGACATCCGGGCATATCTCAATAGATTTTAAAAAGGTAAAGATAGAGTTGGAGGATGTGAACAAGTGCCTTCAAACAACCAATGAAACCACTGAGGACGCGGTACAGCGAGCAGACGTTGTGTGTCGTGGGGCCGAAGCTGCAAAAAAAGAGCTGGATGAGGTGAAGAAGGAGCTTCATCTCACGAAAGCTGAGATGTCTTCGTGAGTGACTGTTGCTGCTAGAGAGTCAAGGCAGCAAACTTGCAAGGACTTCCTCTTTACCCTATGGGAGAAGCACCCGGACATGGACTTTTCGTT
>JANHAO010022453.1:0-12202 GCA_026873985.1 Saraca asoca
CCATTTTTTAAGAAAAGAAATGAAGAGGAAGCTTAGCCAAACAAGAACCACTCAATAACAATTTCTGGCCGAAAATCACTCACCAGTCATGGAGGAAGAAGGCACCGTCACTTGGAGGGGAGAGCTGGCCAAACAAAGCTCCACTTTGGTGCTTGCTGCAAGATGGACATGCCACAGCTGAAGGGAAAAAAGGGGAGATCGAAAAAGGCTTGCTGGCTACCGTGAGAAGTTGAGGAAGCCACTAAAAAATGGAAGAGAAGAGGGGAGTTCCGAAGTGAGAAATGGAGAAAGAGAGAAGAAGAAGAAGGAGGAGTGGGCGGGAGAGAGAGGTCGACCGAATGGCTTAGAAAAATCTAGAGAAAGGCTGAAAAATCAGTCTAGGGGAACCGGCTACCTGTTGGGCCAATTTCCCAAAATTTACAAATTGGCCCCTAAACTTTGTGATATTTTGAAATCTACCCCACCTGAAAACAAAATTTTTCACTTTAGTCCTTGAAAAGTTTTCAGTTTAGTCCTTTTGTCATTTTTTTCCAGGTATTACATAACAAGGACAACATGAAACATTGATGAAATATCTTGCCCATTTCAATACTCAAGCTTTGAAAATTAGGGACCTTAATAAAGTTATGGCGGTGCATCAAATCAGTTCCGGCCTCTAATTGGGGCACATCTTCCTTTCTTTAGCCAAGTGACTCATAATTTCCCTTTTAGAAATATTGTCCCAATTAGGGAAACATATAAATGTTGAAAAGGTTATGCTCACTCCATGGTAGATTGAGAAGGCTTAGTCAGAAAACATACAACCCAGGAATAGAGCACTTGAGTGGGAAAGGAAGATGTGAAGGAGTGGAACTATTCATTACAGCCATGGAATTAAATGTCTAGTTTTAAGGATGGTGGAAACTATTGCAGAGGGTTTTATTAGAGGTGGACCTTCAGGAACATCAATAAAAACACCTTCGAATAGTAATGGTCATGGAAGGAAAGAATAGAGTGGAGCAGTATAAGCCTATTTATTTTACATAGAAAGATTTTAAGGATATTATATGAGATTACAATGACCCAATGGTAATCTTGGCACTTGTCCTTAACTTTATAGTTAAAAGGATATTTGTCGATCAGGGAAGTTCTATTAACATTTTACATTTACATGCTACTAACATGTTTAGTATTCCAAAGAGCATGTACAAACCTTAAATAGGTATTCTAATCAGTTTTACAAGAGAGTAAGTCCAAGTGGAAGGAATAGTGACCTTGAGGATAATTTTGGGAACTTGGCCATTGATGATAATTTTTAGCATCAATTTCCTAGTTATAGTTTCCCGAATAGCCCTTGTAATCTAATCTTGGGAAGACCATTTTTAAACTAAGTAGTAGTCCTGGTTTCCACCTTGCACTTGTTGATGAAGTTCCTTATGGCAAGTAGGGTAGAGGAAGTCCAAGCTGATCAATAGGTGGTTCATAGATGTTACATGGCTAGTTTGACCAAAAGTAAGGAAAGTACAAGTGGGACAAAGTAAGTGGTTGTCAACACATTAGGTAATGAGTGCCAAATGATAGACTTGACTTTGCTAGATGTTAGGTAGGACAATCCATGTTGACAGTAATCGGGGTTAGACTTAGAGGAAATACATATCTTTGGTGAAAATGATAAAAGGGGCGATAAGAATCAAGGCTGAACTCATGGAAAAAGATAAGATTTAACTGGTTAAATTATTAAAGGAGTACATTGAAATTTTTGCTTAAACACTTGTAGATATGTTGGGAATAGACCTAAATATAACATGTTATAAGCTATCAATTGACCCCTGCACTAGACCCATGCAATAAAAAAAGAGATCATAGTGTCGAGTGGTAAAAAGTAATTAGAGAAGAGGTAGAAAAAATGTTGAATATAGGTTTCATCAGAAAGGTCTCACACACTATGTGGTTAGCAAATGTGGTTCTTATAAAAAAAGACTAATAAAGGATGGAAAATGTACGTTGACTATATGGACCTCATGTAATACCTAAAAAAAATGTTACTAAGGGATCGAGGTGAAAATCTTTAATTTTGTTGGGGCTATAACATAATTTCTTATTTTTCATAAGGGCTTTATTGAAGTTGATGGAAAGTCAATGGGGTTAAAGTGAAAATGTCCCCATTTGGCCTTATGTAAAAAATTTCCCCAACTAACATTTTTCCCCGCAATCAGCTTTTCTCTTGAAGCTTCCCTTACTACGAACTACTTTGCTTAACCTCCTTCACCAGCAAATTTCCTCCTCCATCTGGCATCCATTTCATTCATTCTCCATTCAGCGAGCTCAATGACATTTTCTCTCCTATTTTTTGGCTTTTCCTTCGGTGGCTTGCTACTTGAAGTTGCCAAAGCTTCTCTATTCAGCTATTGTGCTCTGGTGACCTTTCGTCTTTCAACCGACGTCATTTAGCCACCATTGGTCATCTTCCATCCTTCTTTTTCGATGTCTCCCTTTCAGCCAATAGCAACAGCTTCCTTCCTCTATTTTGGGCTTGATTCAATCGACTCCTCTAACAGCTTGCTGGCGACAATCTGATAAGCGCCAAGCTCCCTACCTATATTTTGGAGGGTGGTGAGTATTCCTAAAATAAAAGATTTATTAGTGTAAATTAAGTTTTTAAGAAATTCTTACCTGAAACCCTAACCCTTAAGTTAAGGTATGTTGAAATGTTATTGTTTATTAGCTTCAGAGATATTTCCAAGGAAGAATCGAGCACACTAATGGCAAATTTTTAGTGCTTTAACTGACTTAGCTTTCTAAGGATTTTTCTAAGGTGAGTGGACAATCCTCTTCACTTAATAATCCCATTTATAAATATGAAATAATTTTATCATATGAAAATTTATAAATCCATTTAGATAATGGGATTTTCTTATATGTTGAAGTAGTTTTGAAAGTATATTTATATGTTGTATGTGTACATGAAATGGTTTGCCATGTTAAAATTATGCATTTTCATCTTACTTTATATTATTGAAATTGATGATACTACTTTTCTATATGATGAATGGATATGGAAATTCACTAACAGATTTATGTATGTTTTAATAAATGTTGCTTACCTAAATAATGAATTTCATGCTACATGATATATTTAGAATGTTAATTTGAGATACTGGATCCATTAGAAAAATTTATTGGTAACTCTCAAGTGTACTTGTAAAGAACAAATAGCATGGGATGGAGCTAAGCATCCGGTAGATGTGTTGGATAGCTTATGATAGGATTTATATAAATACCATGGGGTAGAGCTAATAAGGATGGAGGAATTTAGGGATATATACGTTCATGAGCATCTAGCAAACGTGTTGGATAGCTTATGACGGGATTTATATTTATATCCAAATGGTTACCACTTGTAATTTCTTCTTTGGGAAATCCAATTAAATATTTTACTATGTTGAGATTTGGTGAAATTTTAGAAAGCTTTTTGGCTTTCCCTTCTGTTTATATCATGGTGAATGTATTTTCCATAGTAGCATCCTTGATGTTTACCTTTATGTTATTGAACATCATATTTTTATTTACTTTGGTTTCTTGTTGAATGGTAGTTTAATGTATATTGAGATTATGGCTGCAAAACGGGTAAGTATATTTTCATAGCTATATATTTATACTGTTAAGCATGATTTTTAAATGAGATTTTTGGGTATCATGGGATTGTTTACTCACTGAGTTTCTATGAAACTCACTTCTTCATTTTCATGTTTTTTAAAGACAGAGGATATTCTTGTTATTCCCCTATGCTATCCTGACTTAGGATGTGCTCACTAACTAAGTGAATCACACCCTATGGAGATTTAAGATATAACTGTAGTGTAAAGTCTGGTAGTTAGTAGGAATATATATGCATGTGATGTGATTGATGAGTGCCCAGTAGAATGTAAACTATGTAATATGGGCCATTGTATTTATTTGTATCACTGTACAGGTTATAGTGGGCATATAGCCCTTGTCTGATATATAGGCCTTGAGGCCAAGTGTTTGGAAAACAGGGGAAATTCAATTGGATTTTTATTAGAATTTTAATATATATAAATATTTTGTCATGAATTGATAAAATAGTTTGTCATTGGTATGTTATTTGCATTGTAAGACTTGTAAGGGGTTTCCTGATAAAGGGGGTTTCCTAATGGTAACCTTCTACACCGATCACATTCCGTGGATCAAGGCGTGACACCATAACAAAGTGTGTTTAAAAGATTCGTACTCATTTTCAAATATCGATCAACTAGTTGATAACACTTCAAGGTTTGAAATCTTAAGTTTTAGGGATGCATTTATAAGGTATAATTAGCTTAACATACACCCCAATGACAAGGATAACATGGAATTCATAACTACTTAAGGGGTCTTCTGTTGCAAGGTAATGTTGTTTGATCTTAAGAACATGGGGATGATATATCAAATAATGATGAACAGAGTATGCTCAAAGCAAATAAGCAAGAATATAGAGATTTATGTGGGTGATATACTGATCAAGTCAAAAAAACATTGAGCAACATTGGGCAAACTTAAAGGCAACATTTGACGTCTTAAAAAGGTACTGGATAAGGCTAAATTTAAAAAAATGTACACTCAATGTAAAAGCAGGAAAATTTTTAGGTTTTATGTTGATTGGGCGAGGGATATAGGCAAACCCTTCCAAGTGTGCATGTTTGCTAAACAACAGAATTGTTGTGAAAATCTTGTCAACCATAAAAGAGGTCTAGGGCCTAAACAATAGAATTGCCGCATTCAGACACTTCATGTCTAGGTTTACTAACAAATATTATCTTTTCTTTAAATTGCTTAAAAATGTTAGGAATTTTGAATTGATTGATGAATGTGAAAAAGCCTTTAGAAGTGTGTGAAGATGACAATTCAAGTATGAAAGAAACTCATTGGGAAAATTCATGTATGAGTTAGCAAGAATCCCCAAGGCAGAGAATGATCAAGTAGATGCATTGGCTAAGCTGGCAAGTGAAAAAACAACTATGAGCAATCAGACGGTAATATGAAAAACATTGCGTGCCCTTACATAGCAGAGAGAATAAGCATCAAGCAAGGCAAGTCTTAGATGAATCCGATTATAGATTTTTTGAAAGAAGTATACTTGCTAGAGGATAGGAGGGTGGCCAAGAATGTCGAGTGCAGAATAGCTTATTTCTTCTAGGAAAGAGATTGATTGCATAAAAAAGGATTTGCTCTCCCATCCCTAATATACCTATATCATAGTGAAACCACCTATGTCTTAAGAGAAATCCAAGAAAGGATTGTGAAAGCTATTTGGTTGACATGACAATTACGTTAAAAGCTATTTAGTTAGGGTATATCTGGCCAAGAATGAAGAAAAAAGTACTTGAGCTAGTATAGAGATGCGAAAGGTGCCAAAAATTTGTTAAGGTTCAACAAAAACTAGTAATAGACTAGACATCCATTGTCTCCCATGGTTGTTTGACCAATAAGGAATAGATCTCCTAGGTCTGTTCCCAACTACTCCAAGCAAGCTAAAGCATGGGGTAGTGGCAATCGATTACTTCACAAAATAGGTCGAGGTAAAGCCCCTTGCAACCATAACTTCAAATAATGTACAAAAATTTGTCAAAAAATCTATTATCTGCAAGTAAAATCTCCTCACAACATTACTTTAATACAAAAGCTTGCTGACAATTTTTTACAAATACAGCCTCTATGTAGCAATCATATCAAGCAATTTGTAAGTGAAAGCTTTAGAGATTTCTTTCAAAGGTATTTCTATAACTTGACACTATTATTAAATGACTAAGCATCTCACTTCTTTTAAATTGGAGGTTGAGAGTCAAATAAAAATTCATGTCTATCGAGCAACTTCAAACTAAGGGGCAAGCAAAGCTAGCAAACAGGATTATCTCTTGAGGACTAAGGAAAAGGCTAAGTGATGTCAAAGAAAAATAAGGGCAGTAAAGCTATGCTCCCAGTTGAGTTGGGGAAATGTTCCAATCAAAGAGATCACTACGAGCAAGAAAAAAATAAGGAAAGAAAAAGAGATGAGTTAGACATACTATTGGAATTCAAGGAAATTACTCACCTCTATAACAAGTGATATAAAGATAAAAAAGCCAATATCACTAACAACATAATAGACCACAAAAAGTACAATATGAAGGAAACCTAGCAGCATAATGGGAAGGCCTTTTCAAGGTATAAAGCAATCAACCTGTTGAAAATCAAATAGTAGTCCAAAAATATGAAGGCAAGGCAAACAGATGCTCAAAGTAAAGTAGGCGACATGTTGGATGTCTTAAATAAAGAAGAATAATATAAAGCAATCAATTGATAATGTCCTTGTGGAAGATGACAAAGGACATTGTGTCATAGCTATAGGAATGCTCATCAGCATCTGTAAGTTGAAAAAAATTCCCTTAATAAATTCATCTATCATGTGGGTTCTCTCCAATTCCTTTATAACTTTTGGGTCTCGCCATTCAATCGAATGAGGTATTATTTTTATGTTTGGATGAATCCATTTAAGGACATTTGGAGTAATATTAATGACAAGGGCCCTTTCAACTCCATTTTTGTCATAACAATGTTGAGCCATAATTGTTTAGATGGGAAGCTTAAAGTGAAACGTGGCATGCTCGAAGGAGTAGTCACTAGAATTAGATGATTCAAAGTCAAATGATAGGTTAATAGTATTGTTCGACCTTTTGGACATGAAACAATCAAGGTCGAATCGTACCTTAAAAAACAACAAGGGGCAAAAAGTCAAGCCTATGTAACAAGTAGGTTAGGGGAGTGTTCAATTGAGCAACATTGGCAAAAAGCTAGCAAAATAAAGAGTAGGCAAAATGCAAAAAGTGAAAAGAGAAGTCATGAAAGACATTCACAATTCCAAAGGAAGTAGAAATTAGGAGGAAATCCTGAAAACCCAGAAAAAGAATTGAAAGAAAATAGTGAAATAAAAAGAGAAAAATGTTTACGTTTCCTTAAGCAAAAGCTAAAAGAGGGAAGGATAGAGCACCATACCTGAAATAGAAGGCTGGAAAATAGCTAGAATGCAAAGTAGCATTAGAGCTATAAGAAGAACACCAAAGGAAAAGAAATGCAAAAATGGTAGAAGGAATAGAGGGAAAAGAAGTGAGTTCAAAAAAATCCAAACACTATCTAAAGAAATGATGTAAGTCGATCCACCAGTATAAAAAAAAAAAGCAAACAAACGTTCTAAATTGTGATCCACATGAGGACAAGACAGCTACACCCCAAGAACAAATGAATAATAATGAAACCACGTAACCATTAGTTTATAGCTAGCATGAAAAAAGGAAAAGTTTCACTCATTTGGTCAACATGGATAGGGGCGAGGGAGACAAGTGATATAAACCAAAATGAACATCCAAGTTACGACCACTCAACCCCCTACACTGGTCAAATGACTTTGAACCCAAACACCAGACCATGATGCCACAGATAACCCAAACTCACAATGAAAGAGTTCAAGGTCACAATCGAGTGAAGAGCATGAATGATATACAAAATCAATTAACTTGATTATTAGCCTACAAGGTTAAGCGGAAAGAGGAAATGATGCTCTCGGACTGTATTTTTTTTATTATAACCCATTTGAATTTCTTGATTCACCTACGAGATATGAAGATAAGAAAACTAAAGCCCAAGACCTACTAGAGTAAGTGAATTTAGTGAATAGGATGAAAAAAGGCTGTCTTCTATTAGTGCATTATTATTGAAGCCAAAAAAAATAATTCAAATATTAGAAGAATATATAGATTGTTTTGCATGAAATTATGAGGAAATGTTAGGTTTGAGTCAAAATCTAGTTGAATAAGATTATTGATTAAGGAAGGATTTCAATAGCACAAATAGATTCCTAGGCTTTTTGCCCCTGAAGTAGTCCATAAAATCAAGGGAGAAATTGAGAGAATACTTAAGACAAACTTCATACAAACCACAAGGTATGTTGAATAGATTTCAAACGTGGTTTTAGTAATAAAGAAAAGTGGAAAACTTAAGGTGTATATTGACTTCAAAAACTTAAATGATGCAACACCAAAAAATGAATATTCCATGCTAATAGGCAACATGCTAATCAATTTTTCTTCAAGACACATTGTTGTTAGCTTTATAGATGGAAATGCTAGATATAACCAAGTTTACATTGCAAAAGACGACATGTCAAAGATAGAATTCAGATGTCCTAGGGCAATAGGGTCCTTTGAATGGATGGTAATGCCTTTTGGTCTAAAAAATGTAGAAGCAACTTATTATAGAGCTATGAATACAATTTTCTATTATTTAATTGGCAACACTATGGAAGTCTATATTAATAACGTGGTAGTCAAAGCCAAGTCTTGCAGGGAATATATCAAAATTTTCATTCAAGCATTCTAGCAGAACAATTTGAAGATAAACCCTGTAAAATGAGCATTTGATGTTTTTGTGAGTAATTTTTTGGGTTTCCTAGTCCATCAAAAGGGGATTGAGGTTCACAAAAACAAAGCTAAGGCAATCTTAGAAACTGCTGCTCCAATAAATAAGAAAGAATTGTAGAGTTTTCTCGACAAGACAAATTTCCTTTAAATGTTTTATTTCCAATTTATCTAGTTGGGAAAGATATTTTCACCTTTACTCAAATTGAAAGTAGAAGAGGAATTTTGTTGGAAAGAATGCCATTAGTAGGCATTTAAAGAAATCAAGAAATATCTGATATTACCCCCTAATAATGTTATCTCATGTACAAGAAAAGTAGCTTAAACTTTATGTGTTAGCTTTTGATGATGTAATCGATTGTTTTCTAGTCTTAGATAATGAGATAGGTTTAGAAACACCTATTTCTTTTTATCTTTTTAGGGTCTTAAATTTGGTAGAACAAAAATATTCAATGATAAAAAATTATGTTTGTCTTTGTATTATTCTTGTTCTGTTATAGGCATTTTCTGGTACTATGAGAAATGGGCTAGCAAAAGCCTAAGTCCAACTAGAAGGGTCTAAGTCATTCAGGTCATTGAAGACCTCACATGTAAGCCCCAGGTTGTATCCTTAGCTAGCTCTCAGGTCGCATCCTCAGGTAGCTCCTAGGTCGCATCCTCAGCTAGCTCATAAATATCAACTCATGGGGCCTACCAGTAGAAAGTAGTCTATAGAAGCCGACTTGCAGAGGCCTAGAGTGTCAGATACATTTATTACTTGATATAACATATTTATAATTTATTAAATTATATTTATAACTTCCCAGCCTCTATATAAGAAGGAGGAGTAGGCATAATAGGGGGCTTCGACCGGATTTTCTTTTTCTTTAATCCGAAAAACTCACTGTAACTCTTCCTTTTCAAAACAATAATAATATCATCCGTGGATATAGGGACCGATTGTTCTTCATATCTCAAAGGCCTTCTTCTTCTTTTTAACCAAAGTATAACTTAAGGTTCAAGAACAACCCAGTTGATTGAGATTTAGGTTCATTGAACCACATTTCACTGTCAACATGTACAAAGTTACATTATTATTTGTTACTGATTAATGTTCATATTATTGCAAAAAATTAATATTTAAAATATATGTTGTCAAAACTAAGCAATTATTGATTTCATAGTCGAGCATCACAAAAAGAATTCTAACTATGTTAGCGTTAAGCCTTGAAAGTTATATTTCAATGATTCATGTTATATGAGGGGTTCAGGTGTAGGAATTTCAATTACTAGACTAGAGAAGAAACTAGTCAAATTCTTATTTACCTTGAGTAAAACATACTTAAATGATGAGGTCGAATATGAAACATTGATTGTTAGCTTAGAAATTTTACTAGACCAAGGGGCAAGTTATATTGAGATTTATTATGACTTGTAGTTAATCATGAAATAGATTTCCCAAAAATATAAATGTTCAAATTTGAGATTAGTGAAATATTTAACAATTACATTTAAGTTTTTATAAAGATTCAAAGGCATAATAATAAAACATGTACCAAGGTGGAAAAATGAGAAAGACAACATATTGGCTTAATTGCCTCTAGAAACAATATCGATAAAAACAAATTTACCAAATTAATCCAATAATACATTTTCTTGGAAACCATTGAAACCAAAGAAGTATTTTGCAATGGAGCCACCACCACTATGTTAACAGATTAAAGGATATCATTGATAAGTTATTTGTCAAACCCTTCTACATTGGTCAGTCAAAGTATGAGGGTAAGAGCCATCAAATTCATTTTAGTAGATTGATCCCTTTATAATAAAGGTTTTGAAGGACAATTGTTAAAATGCTTGGGCGATAAAGAAGCATTGTCAACATTAGCTGAAGTGCATAAAGGAATTTGTGGTGCCCATCAAGTTAGTATAAAAGTGGAATAGGTTCTATTTTTACTAGGTTTCTATTCGCCCAACATAATTAAAGATTACAATGATTATGTGAGGGTTTGTGAAGAATGCCAAAAGCATGGGCCAATTTAGAGAATACCAACAACTAAACTCAGTTATATAATAAAATTGTGGTCATTTAGAGGTTGGACAATGAACCTTATCGGGAAAATATACCCTTATCCACTAAAGGACATCACCTTATTTTAGTGGTTATAAATTATTTTATTAAATAGGTTGAAGCTATCATGTTCAAAAAAGTAAAGCAATTTGATGTGATTGATTTTTTAGAATGTCATATTGTTTGTTGATTTGAATTACTAGAGATAGTTACTACCAATGGCAAGTTAATATTCAATAGTAGACAAATCAGAAAGTACAGTGAACCAAAGGGAATTAAAATGCTAACTTTGATGCCATATTATGCCTAGACAAATGTTCAAGTAGAAGCTGCTAACAAAATAATTATAAATGTGATCAAGAAACATATCGAACAGTATCTAAATAATTAGCACAAAATACTTGATAATGCTTTATGGGCTACAAGAAATACTCCTAACAAGTCGACAACAGTCACACCCTATAAACTAATATTTAGTCATGATATCGTCATCCCAGTCAAAGTGACAATTCAATCTTTAAGGGCTCAAAAGTAAAATCAATTCTCTGATAATGATTATCATGATCTTTTGGTTAACAAGTTATACGACCTAGATGAAGAAAGGTATAATTTGATCCTTAACAAAGAAAATTGGCTTAGTCTTACAGCAAATAGTTGTAAGTTGTTGTAAGTAAAAAAATTTAACATCACCCAGTTAATTTGGAAAGTTATGTTGCCAATACAAAAAATAACGAAATATGGTGAATGGACCCTATATTGGTTAGGGCCATTCAAAACCATATACACATTCGATGGGAATAGTTACAAAATAAGACATGTAAGTGAAAACATTGCCGAACTTATAAATGGTAAATATCTTAAAATATATAAACCAAGTATTCATAAAGTGTGCATCGAGCATTCAAAATAAAAAAAATCTCTTCTTACAAGGATCAATTGGAATCTAATATTTTCTAAAAATTTAGGTCAAAAGTAGATTTAAACTCTCCCTATTGCTAATCTGCCACCGCCTTTTGTGATTGTGCTAACTTGCAAGCAATACTAGCTTTATGAACTTATGAAGTGGTAGTCTTGAGGTTAGTTAGGACATCTCTAACTCTCTTCGCAAATTGAACTTTGTCTTCATTAGCCGATTTCACCATAAAATCTACCTGAGGTTGGTTGGCTTTGAGTTGATAAAGTTCTTCCTCCAAAATCTTTGATTCAATTTATGTGAACCACTTTAATTTACTATTATCTAATTCCAAGGCTGCATTATGTTTCTCGGTGAAAGTTTTCCTAGTCTCAATAACTTGCCTAGAAAATTAAGCTAATTCTTTTTTTTCTTGCTGATAAGTCTTTAAAGTTTTTTTGGTAGTAGCATAATCTTTGACCTTATCCAAGAAAAAGGAAACTTGTTCTTGGAAATTAAGAAGAAATAATTTTAGGCCAATGGTGACTTCGGCATCAGAAACCTGTAAAACTTGCAAAAAGGAGTGGAGAGCATCATGTTAATCAACTTCTAAAATAGCCACCTTCATATCATTTCTACAAAAAAGTATTAAGGGATTGGATGAGTTATCTTATTTATTCCCACCTATCGGTGTTAGTTTCCAAGTAGGGTAGGTTCATCCTGTTAGTCTGGATAGGTGCCCTAGACCAATTTGATTGAGTCCTATTGCATCCTGGACTATACATTCTGTGAATTGGATATAAAGTTTGTATATTCATCTTATATTGCATT
>JANHAO010022454.1:0-12198 GCA_026873985.1 Saraca asoca
AATTTTCGGTAGAAATAATAAACTTATATTGATTGGTCAATGAAAATTTTATGCATTAATGTTATGGTTGCATTTGCATGGTAAGACTTGTAGGGGGTTTCCTAAAGGAAAGGGATTCCTGAAGGTAACCTTCTACGCCGGTCACGTTCCATAGGTTGGGTCGTGACATAGGGTATGAGAAAATTGACAACTATACGAAAGACTGCATGTTACTCTACAAGGAGGCTAGATTTAATAAAGAATATAGAATTTATGGTTCACCTCGATATAAGGAATGGAGGATATGTTGGAATAGTAAAGAAGTTCCCTTCAAGAGAATGTATTATCAACTATTAATCCCGGGGTTGCAAAGGTGTATCCTTCGATGAAGTTGGGTCCTTATATAATATGACATCATAAGAATCGAAGGGAGACAGTTGTTTTATGTCATCTTTCAAATGAAGATGCTTAGAAACAATTTGACCAAAATTTTTCAAAGTTTGTAGTTGAACCTCGAAATGTAAGACTTAGGTTGTGCTTTAATGGATTCATTCTATTTGGTCATAACATTACACTGTATTCATGTTGGCTAGTAATAGTCACTCCTTATATTTTGCCTTTAAATATATGTATGACAACTTCATATATGTTTCTGACCTTAATTATCCCAAGTCTAGAAAATCTAAAAAGTAAAATTAATATGTTGATGCAGCCATTGATGGATGAATTACTTACTTTATGGAATGATGGTGTTCCAATATATGACAATTCAATAAAGCAAAACTTTAAATAAAGGTCGTATTGATGAGGATCATCAAAGACTTTCCTACGTATGAGATGTTATCTAGTTGGCAAACAACTAGAAAATTAGCTTGCTAGATATGTATGGAATCCATAAAAGCATTCACCTTAAATTATAAGAGGAAACAGTCATGGTTTGTTTGTCATAATTAGTTTCTACCATATAATCATCCTTACAGGAGAAACAAGAACAACTTCATCAAAAATAAAGTGAAGAGATCCAAACCATCTCCAAGATTAATCAATGAACAAGTTTTTGGTCGGGTTTTTTTCATTCCAAAATTCATAGAAACTTTGCTAATCAGGATGCTAGGATATGGGATGGGTTACAATTGGATTAAGAGAAGCATATTTTGGGACTTTCCATATTGATAACCTAACTTACTCTATCACAATCTTGAGGTCATGCACATAGAGAATAATACCTTTAATAATGTGTTTAATACAGTGGTAGATGTTAAAGGGAAAACCAAATATAATATTAAAGTGAGGTTGGATTTGACAAAATGCTATAGGAGAAGGGAGTTAGAGCTTAAAGAGGTTGCAAATAGGAAAATATATAAACCCAAAGCTTCCTACACCTTAAGCTTGGATGAGAGAAGGATAGTTTGTGAGTGGGTCAAGGATTTAGGGATGCCTAATGATTATGCCTCCAAATTGGAAAAGTGATCAACATAAATGATAGTAAGATATTTGGTATGAAAAGTCATGACTATCATATTTTTATGGAAAGATTGCTTCCTAATGCCTTTTATGAACTCCCAGATCTAGTATAGAGAGTCTTAATTGAGTTGAGTCAATTCTTCAATGAATTGTGCTCAATAGTCTTCCGAGAATAAGAATTGTTCTGAATGGAACAAAATATGCCCTTGATAATATGTAAGCTTGAATGGGTCTTCCCACCAAGGTTTTTTCTTTTATCAATGGAGTGTTTTCCCATTCAATTACCACTTAAAGCAAGGGTAGGCAACTCTATGCAATATCGATGAATATATTCATTTGAGAGATTTCTTAACAGGTTGAAGAAGAAAGTTAGCAAAAGAGTTAGACTTAAAGGAAGTATTTGTGGAACTTATATGACCAAGGAGATAACTCAATTTCATCAATATTTAATTAGCCCTAATGTGCAATGCCAAGCATAAGAGTTGGTAGGAATGATGATTAGGGTGGTGATGCAACCCCTAAAGCCTATGCTTCCATCTTCAATCTTCTAGGACACTCCTCTAACTTTTTCTAATAACAATATTTGGATGACAAAGAATTGAAATCAACCACAATACACATGCTTTTAAATTATGAAGAATTTGAACCATTTAAAGAGTTAGTATTTGTATAGTTATCTTAATAAATCATTCCATTTTTAATTTTGACTTATAACTCAAATTTAGAATATTACTTGCCTAAATTTTTATTCCCCGTAGTATGTTTATTCATTGGTTAAAGACTACATATCCAAATATGCAAGATTAGAACATCAACACAATGATCAATGCTTAGTTCACATCATGGTTTTACTCTTTTGTAAATATAAATAATAATTACTTATCCTATGTGACATTGTTTACAGTTGTGTGATGAAATTTTGATATGAAATTGTGTTATTCTTAGGTCACAATCCTTAAAATGGTATGGTTAATCAATATCTATTGGATCTTGCATAGGGTCCTCAAAAGGCAATGAAAACATTTTCAATGTATTTTATCAATAGGTATAAGTTTCACACACACTAATGGAGTAAAAGGGAATAGGGTATGTGTGAAGGGCATAGGGAATGTCATAATAGGGGAAGATGACTTTTATGACATTTATAAAGAGATTGTATAACTTGAATATCCTGGATTGCTAATCAAAAGAGTGGTACTTGTCCACTATGAGTGATTGATCCTATGATAGGTCATGGTTAAAGAATGCAATCGCAATATAACATAGTTGAAATCAAACATACAAGACAATATGCTAAGATGATCCCTTCATTGTTGCATGACAAGCAACACAAAGTGTATTATGCACTATAACCATGAATAAAGAGAGATAAGAAGGGTTAATAGGTTGTTATAAAGACCAAACGTTATGGAATGGTCGATGATAAACACATAGCAGAACATGCTTACCAAGATGACCATATGTCATATGTACCTCAATTAATTCTAGCATATGATTCAATTGTTAGCTTGCATGATGAAGATGATGAACAGAAGGAAGTGGATGGGCCAATAGATCTACAATAAGAGACCAATGTCAAAGAAGACGAGGAAAAAGATGTAGAGGAGGAATCTAACAAATGATACTACAATTCAATGTGTAACAAACACCCTAACCTACTCCTAGCCAAATGGAGCCACTTGGACAAGGGTTCATGTAGTAGTAGTCATCCCCAAATACACATGGGACATTATCACAAATGTTTCCACCATCTTCAAGCACGACATTTGTTTGAGACATCCTCTACTCCCTGTGATACCGATACTTGGTCCTGGGGAGACCATTATACCTTACAGGATGGCGTATGTGTTCTTCATTATGCCTAATTTTTATTTTGATATAAACTTTAGTTTTTAATTTCTTAACTATATTTATTTTTACATATTTAGGTTATACTCGACTCATGAGCCAATAGGCACTATACACCGTATTATCATAGGCAACTATAAGGGTGTAGTGCCTATGTAAAAGATTATTCTAGAGCCCACTCAGAGAATGTTATATGTGGACTTTAGGGTAAAGTTTCTATTCTTTGTTTATAATTTAACTCTCTCTTTTTTTAACTATTCTTTATCTATTTTATGTTTTCATTGTTATTTAATTACAGAAGTATTGGATATGAAACCCTTTTTACAAGAAGGATGTGTGGAAGAACTTCAATCACAAGGGTTCTACCAAAATGAAGAATATCATAGACGAGGTGCGCAAGAAGAGGCCCACTTAGCTTAGCTAAATTAGGGATGAAGAGTGAGAAAAGCTTCTTAAGTAATGGGAAGACCTGAAATTCTTGTTCAAGTCTAAGCAAAATAAAAGGAATAGGTAATCAAATGTAATTGGATAGGGTTTCTCTCAACATACTAGTGGATCCATCCCCATAGAAAAGAATTGGTGGCACATGGTAACATTATTTGAACTCAATGTTATTTATGTCATTTACATTGTTATAGTCACGTTCACACCATAATATATGTTGTCCATGAAATTTTTCATGTTATGCAAATAGCTGAGACAAGGGTTGAGCTACTTGTGGATAGCTTGTTTTGTCACACTCACACCTAAAAAGAGAGTCAATGGGTCTCACCCAGAGCTGTACAATCTTATGTAATCAGCTTCTCTTAACTTGTATTTTTATTATTATTGTATTATATGTTTAGTAGTAAACATTACATTTATAATCAAATAATTAATTATTTCAATTTGCAAGAGAACTAGGGTCTGAGGCCACCGTAGGGACAATTACACTGGTCGCTGCATCTCACTTGAAGAGCATTTCACCTACTACGATGCAATAGCTCATATGGACTACTGCTAAGATGCAGCAACAGATACAAGTCATTTATTCTCAGATGGAGTAACTTCTATAGGCTCAACAACAACAATGCCAATAGTCACCACCTCCATCTCATCCATATGGCTACCTGCAGCCCTCTGTGTACACTTACCAATAGCCACCCACATACATGTACTCACCATCACCGCAGCCACTACTGCAGCCAATTCAACCACCATCAACTAAAGCATCGTCTTCACATACATTGACAGCCAAAAGATGGATGATACCACATATGGTTGGAGATACTAGATGAACCACTAGTCAACAGCAGCAGTAGAATGCTACCTGGATTAGGAGATTGATATTTTCCTCTACGATCTTGGGATGCAATGATATTTTGATGTGTTTTATTTGAATAATATGTTTTATGCATCATTTGATTTGAATAATATAATTTATAGATTATTTGACTAATTTTTTATTGTCAATTAAATATATTTTTAGAAATCAAAAATTAAAAAAAAAATTAGATTGAACTTTAAGATTAATTAATCAATGGAGATTAATTTAAAAAAAATTGTATATATCCCAACGAATATTCAACGGATTTCCGAATTTCTAATGAATTTTGGTTGGAGTTTCAAATGAATAAAACAGAAAAATAAATTGTCTACAAAATCCTTCCCCTCACATTTCCATTGGAAAAATTATTCTGATGATGGTTTAACCAACGGTCATTTTTCTTTGAAATTTTTATTTTTCAATGAAAATTCTTAATTTTTGATAGGAATTTCCGTCAAAAATAGCAAGTCTCTATGTAATGAAAAATAAATTTTTCAATGAAAAATGATCATTGGTTAATGCTTTGTCATTGCACTCTTTAATACTTTGGCATTCGATATATTTATCTTTAGGTTTTGCGAGACTAATTATTGACGAACTTATTTTTAAATGATAGATAGCAAGTATTGCACGTTCTAATTAGTGTACTTACCAGCCAAAACTATAGCAGGAAGAAGCAAGATTAGCTTAGATTCTGATGTGCAGATTAATTTATCAAGAGCCCCCTTTGGGATGTTTGCTAGGGATTATCTTAACAGTGATCTGATGGGTACATAATTCTTAGCCCAGGCAATTGGCATGTCATCTGTGAGTTTGGGGTTTAACCCACTTTCCTCTAAACTGTCATATTTAACACGTTCTGCGAGCTCCAGCCCATTTTTTTCCTTTTGTTTGAGAAAATGTTCCTTGCACTAAATGACCCACTCGATTTCTGGTCTGTCGCGCATGTTTCGATACTGGAAGTGAGTAAGACTTGGCTGTTAAAAACCAAAATAAAAACAAAAAAAACAAATAAAAGAAGCTAAAACTACAGATGGAAGAGGAAATCAGTAAACAGTTTTTTTTTAATTAGAAAACAACTCCTTCTTCTCGTAAGACTACTATTTAACTTAATCAAATTTTCTCATTTTTCTCGTTGCGGAGTGTAACATATCCATTTGTTAATTTGGGTTTAATACAGATTCCATTTCTTTATTCTTTCTCTATAAAATGACATTTGATTTATTTTCCGCCTAAGGAAATGGTTACTGCTTTTCTTTCGCTATTTTGTTGCAGAGATTCTACACTTCTATATAAATATGACTTTAGGAAAAAAAAAATCATTCATTCAATTTTTTAACTCTTCTACAATATGATTTTCCTTAATCTAATCATTGAATTACAATTAACTATCGTATTTATCTTATATACAAAATTTTAGAAAAATTTGAAGAACGATATTCATGTATTCAAAGTGTTTGAAACTTTCTTATATTATGTTAAATTTGAAGTTTATTAATGAAATAATAAATAATTTCATATGAAATTTTGTCAGAATAATCTATTTGATACGTATCTTTTTAATTTTGTGAGAAATTTATTTCATAAAAAAATTATGCAATAATAGAAGTATAAATTTAATTGATATTGATATTAATTAATCCCTATCATATATATATATATATATGTGAATATGTATATGTATTATATATATATATATATGTGTGTGTGTGTGTAAATATGTATATGTATCATACATTGTGGTCCTTAGCTAAAATTTTACAAATACACTTACAAATTTAATCATAATAAAAAAAAATTATGTAAATATGGCGCAATTGCACTAGAAGTACCACTTAATTACTATCCATTTTAATTTATTATCCTAAAATTTTACAATAAAACTTTTATACATTATAAAAAAAGATACATATACATACTAACAATCTTATTAAAATAATTATCTTTTTACAAATTTATAGTTTTTTATTGATACTTTTTTTTTTATAAAAGTCTAAATAATTTACATATTATAACCCTTATAAATGGACTTTGATAATTTTTTTAATATTTTATAATCTTTTGATCTATAATTTGAAAAAAAAATTACAATATCTTACATCAAAATTATCAAAAAAAAAAATATCAATCTTTTACACTTGCCTAACGCAATATTCCTAACTCCACCATTAACTACAACTGGCATATTTGATAAGGATAAACAAACAATAAGTCACCACAATTATTTAGGGTACCAAATAATTTTTTTATATCTCCATATTTGTTAGAAACATCCAAGAATAGTAAAACTCACCATAACTTGATCTTCCATAGCTGACATGGCAAACTCTATATATACCTTCTTGATGAAATTAGATTTTCTTGCAAGAAGAGCATTATTTTTCTCTTCTTTCCGCAAATTTTCTCTCACTTTCTTTCTTTCTTTCTTTCATTTGTTCATTGCCTTCTGCAATCCGTTCATAGGTCTTCCTTAAGAACATCAAAGGAAAAAGGTAATTTTCTTGCAAGGAAGACCATGGACAGCCTTGAAGAGAAAGTGTCTGTGTTTATGGACGAAGATTGTTCATCCAATCGCTCTTTAGAAAACTACGAATTGGAAGATAGCAGCGACTCTCAAGAAACAGAAGAAAGGACCTCGTATTGGGAATCTCAAGAGGCCATGTTGCAGGTATATTTGTCTCTCTACTTTTACATGCACAAAGTATTTGCTGATGGTATCCTCTCTGCAATCGTAATTTTTTATGAAATCTTTGCGACAGTCATTTTTTTATTTATTTATAATTTTATTATTCACAGCATAATTATAAAATTATTAAAGAAATTGACTTGGTTTCAAGTTTTTAAAATTAAAATGAAATAAAAGGTATCTGGAATTCTGGGTAGTCTTCTTTTCAGAAGATTTATGTTAATTCATTTAAGAAATTAAACTTGAGTTTTCTTTTTCCTTCTTTTTTATAAGATTAATGGTGACATTTAGGTGGTTTTATGTTTTCAAACTTCAATTAAATTTAAAAGACCTGATTATTTTGTTCGGATTCGCCGCCATGAAAATTTGGATAGAAACAGTTTTTCTGTTACTTTATTTTGTTCAGAAACAGTTTTCCATTACATAAATAGGAAGAAAATAGAGCTGAGTTTAGAGTAGGCAAAAACTTAGACAAAATTGTTTTGTCCCTTAAATTATAAGGTGTTAGTAAAATAGTTCTCAAATTTTAAAGATGACCATTGTATGGATGAAATTATATGTATGAAAAAATGAAATTATATAAATAAAATATTATTTAAAGATTATTATTGTTATTTTTATAATTTAGAAATCATTTTATTAATTCTTTATAATTTTAAAAATAAAATTGTTGATTTTGCCAAAAATTTATAATCCGATGGCCACCAAATTATTGTTATTTTTATTACATGAGGGTCCAGAAATATCTGAGTAAGACGAGATATTTTTCTTCTTTGGCCAAGCACCACACATGGTTGTGGCCACAGAGCTATCCACAAATGACAATTATTTTTTTTTCTCAAACAGAAAAAAAAAATTGAATTGCTCCATTTAGCTATTTTAGTTTCCTCGCAAGAATTGGATACGTACTCCGAAAAAAAAATTGCTATGATATATATATTCTTATTAGTTTTATAAAATAATTTTATTTTTTTGTAAATTTTTATTGAAAATTGTAATTAAAAGAAACTGATGCAATTCTGAAGAATGGAATTGTAACTTACAATTTTTTTTTGAAAAAATTAAAAAAAATTATATAAAAAATTTTAATCTTTATGATTTTTATATTAAATTTTGATAAAGTCTCAAAAAATTTCAAACATGTACTGAAACATTGCTGAAGAAAAATATATATACAAATTAATTTATAATTCTCTGCATCTTTCTTGTTATATGTAAAAATTTTGTATTTGCCTATGTTTTAAAATCAGCATGATAAAAATAAAAGAAGAGAATTTAAATTTATGACAAAAAAGTGTCAAAATACTTCTTTCATAAAAAGAAATGATTTTTGAACAAAAAGAAAAGATCTGTGGCGCATATTGGTCTTGAATCTTAGTATTTTGCATCCCTTTTATTATTAGAAATTTAACAAATTTGTGGCCCAACATAAATATTGCAGGCTATCCTAAACTTCTAGAGCCTAGAGTGTTATATATATGTGTGTGTGCCTGTGTGTTTTGATAGTTGAAGCATGAAATAAAGTATGGATTTTTTTGTTCATAATTCAGAATTTAATTTAGATTTTTTTTTTTTTTAGTTTTTTACTCATTATAATTTGAAATTTGTAGCGACATAGATGTAGACAGACACACAGACTACAATAATTGCCGAACATAATGAAAATATCAAGCAAACTTCTCCACTCTATCTTATATTGAAAGACAACCACACAAAAGTTCAAGAAACAAAAAAATCATGAGAACCACGTATATAGGATGTTCAGGAAAAAAAAATCATGGGAACCACATAGGAAAATGTTTATTGAATTATGGATGTTAATATATTTTCACTTTTCAAATGAAAGGTTATGGTTAGATTATACCTATATGTATTTTTATAAATTTTATGAATTTGTTTATATTTTTTTAATTTTTTATAAGAAAATTTAAAGAATTTTTGGACGTAACTATAAGTAATCGAATGATAATTTTTTATGTATTTGTTATAAATAAAATTCATACATATTTATAATTTTTGTAAAAGAAAAACCGCAAGATGCAATTTTATATTAAAAAATTATAATATTTATGATTTTTATAATAAATTTTCGTTAAACATCACAAATTTTTTTTTTTACTACATAAGCTTCCTCTAAAATGAATTATTCTTTACCAAACTTTATATTAACTCTTCTTTCTTTTTCTTAATTAATTTTCAGGAAATTTTGGAACGCTACAATTCAACAGGATCGAAGTTGAGACATGAGGTTGGCCGAATCATAAAATCGGCCAAAGATTCAGATTTTTGCAGCTGCTTGAACCCAAACTTTTCTGGTTGTTCCTACTGCCTGAGAAGAAGAGTCATTAATCTTCTCCGTGACAAAGGTTTCAAAGCAACCCTATGCATCTCAAAATGGAGAAACACAAAAAAGTTTCCAGGAGGTGCGTATATAATCTTCGTACGTATACAAAATATATATTTTTAGGATTTTCCCCTCTTTACTGTCCGGAGTTCGAATCTAGAACTTGTGTGTGTATATTAAGTAGTTTGTGGCTCCTATTATTACCATTTACCAATATACACACACACACGTTATTATGAAACTAAACAGATTTTTCTAATATGAAGTCTAATTAATTTTTATACGTTGACATTGTTCTATTTAGGCAAACATGAGTATATTGAAGTGATTGCAAGCACATCTTCAAGGAAGAAGCAAATCCCATTTCTAATTGAATTGGAGCTAAAGGATCAGTTCCAGATTGCAAAAGCAAGTGAAGAATACCAGAAATTAATATCGTTGTTGCCGGAATTTTACGTCGGGAAGCTGGAGTACTTAACCACCATTGTCCGAGTTATGTGTGATGCTGCAAAGAAATCAATGAAGGAGAAGAAAATTCATATGGGTCCTTGGAGGAAGAACAGCTTCATGCAGATGAAGTGGTCAGGCCTCAATCAGAAAATGAGTACTGTGGATGAATCCTTTGCCAGAATTGCATCATTTCCTCACAGGCCAGAAAGTGAATCTTGTCTAAGAATTTTTGGTGCTCCTGCTCTGCTTGTGACATAAACTGCGTGCTGCTTGAATGAGAGGAAGTTAGCAGACTAATATAGAAAATTTTTATTAACGGCAGATTTTGGAGAAGGGAATTTCGAATTGAAGAACTTAGTTGTTAGATATGGCATTAGAGTAATCTAGAGTCTTTTTTAAGTAAACAATTTAAATAAGAGTGTATATTATAGAAGGTTTTTTTTTGTATAAGTTCTATTATTATGAGTGTTTTTTAAAATAATCTAATTTGTATTGGGGCAGACATATAATAAGTATTTATTATTGTTGTATATCTTTTTGAATGTATAATTATTAAAGTACTTATAATTATTGAAATTACTAAAAAAAATAATGACAAATCTCTATTATTATGAAATTTTAAATAGAAAAAATATACTTGTATGCCCTCCCTATTTTATCTAGTTATTAGTTATATAAGTGTAGATTTTAAATAGTTAATATCCTCTAAATAAAAATAATATGAATTTTATATTGCAAATATAATTAGTAAAAAATTATAATATAGACAATGCAAACATTAAAGTTTAGAACAAATTAACCATAAAAATTAGAATAAGTGAAACCAAAATTCTAAACAACCCTTCATTTATAAAATTAGGTGAAAATGTCATATACCCTTAGGTTTCATTATTCTATATTTTTATTATTATATTTTATGATATCGTAATAGTTTTCTATAAATTTTTGAAAAGAAATCTAAGAGTTTTTCATGTTGTTGATCTTTTAATGAGTATGGATTGAAACTTTTGTGTTTTACTAAGTGTCTTTGTGTCTAAAATTATCATAAAAATAGTTTCCCATTAAGTTCAATTTAACTTCCACGAAATGGCATATTTTGGTAAGTTACATGATTAAGTTCATAAAAATAAGCTCCAATCAGCTTATAAGGGATAGTAAACTAATATAATAAGTCTATTCAAACACTTGTTAAATTTTATGTAAGTGCTTATTGCAATAAATAAGCCATTAATAAGCTTAATGAAACAATGTTATAAGTTGGCCTAGTAAATCAATTTGGCAAGTAAATATACTCAGTTTTAAACAAAATTTAATGTAAAAACAAATATGAAAAAGAGGGTTCTGTGATATAAATTTGAAAATAAATACATTTGTGTATTATTTTTTTCTCCAATTTTTCTCATTTTTAGGACATTTATGTCTTTTTAGCATAGTTCACTTGTTTAATGCAAGTAGAAAAGGATTTGGTTATGATCATTATATTTTTATCTTTTTATCTATATGAAATGACACTTGGAGTTCATCTGGAGCTATAGGAAAAGACCGTATGTCAGCTTATAAAAATGTTTATTCCTGTTAATAGGTTTTGGTTTAAAAAGCTCTTTTAGGGACATGTTCGATGGCTTGAGTGGGCACCATAGCATAAGTTAGGAATTAGAATATGGTGACCTAATATCACCTCCTATACACTTAAAATTATGTAATGAGAAGAGGTATCAAAGCAGGTAGGACTTAACATTTTAATTTAGAATTAGCTTAATTTTACTTGACGAGTGCAAAAAATGGGAACAGTAACCCTACTAGTAAGAAAGCGGCCTAAATAAGTGTTAGTCTATCAAACTAATAGATTAGCCCATAAGTCCGGTAATATATAATAAATAATATTGGATTTATTGATTAATGTGTGCATATATATATTAAAATTAGGTTATGTTGACGGCGAAATATGGTCCGTGTAGGAGGAACCAAATTCCGGCCAACAAGATGTAGAGTTCAGGAATCAATGCCACTCTTTGAAGTGTTGCAGAAGGTGACTGAGAGGAAGAGGGAGAAGGAAAGACAATGTTTTTACGTGGTTCGGCCAAATCCGGGCGGCACCGGACCCTACGTCCACGGCGGAGA
>JANHAO010022455.1:0-12196 GCA_026873985.1 Saraca asoca
TATATCCACGGTCAAATTGCATCCCCTCAACAACATAGAGACTGTTCTCTGCACTCTTTCCCTCCTCAAGTGTCACAACACCCTTCCTACCAACCTTACTCATTGCTTCAGCTATCATATTTCCTACTTCATAATTATTTCCTGCACTTACAGCAGCCACATCTGCCAACTCACTATCTTCAACCTGTAATCCATGTAATCATAACTTAAAAGGACTCAAACCAATTACTATAAGATGAAATGGTAGTACATTCTAAAGAAATATGAAGGTTTGAGTTCTGCACATTAATGGTGCTCAAGAATAAACAACAGAAAAATGAATCACCTCTTTTGACATCAATTTGAGCTCAGATACAAGAGCTTTTGTTGTCTTCTCAATGCCACGAGTGATAAGAACAGGATTAGCACCAGCTGCTACAACCTTCAACCATTAACAGGGCTAAGCATAGGTTTTAATGAAAAAAGAAAAACAAAAAAAATGAAAATCAAGACAGAAAAACCAATTATTTTCTGATTTCCTTGTAGGAAGGATATTAAGTACCAATTCATCATTTCTAACAAAAGAGAAAATAGTATAAAGCAAAGAGCCAACCTTGACGCCCTCAGCAATGAGACCCTGGGCAAGTACAACAGAAGTTGTGGTTCCATCACCTGCCAGGTCATTTGTCTTGGCAGCTGCTTGTCTCACCAACTTGGCACCAATATTCTCAACTGGATCTTCCAATTCAACCTTTAAAGAGGGAGGGAGAAAGTGAATACGGAAAGATCACATAGGGTTAACCAAAAATATTGGGAAGATGTAAAAATGACCAAGAAGTTGATGCATCCAGAGATATTTTGTGAGAACCAAGATTGAAAATACTTATTGTGAAAAGAATAAGAGAACACATAACTTTAGTTAAGTGTATTAAGTGAATACATAAATTTGATAGTTTTAATTAGAAAAAACAACCAAAAGCAGATCCAAGAGGAGGGGGAAAGATAGTGTACCTCTTTGGCCACAGTCACCCCGTCATTAACAATTTTTGGGGAGCCATACTTGCTCTCCAAAACGACATTCCTTCCTTTAGGACCAAGTGTAACCCCAACTAGATCAGCAAGTTTGTTAACACCAATCTGGAATAAAATACAAAAAGCAGTATGATATCAAGAAACTAAATAATCTTGATCAAAGAATCTTAAAATACTCTATAACAAAGGCTCACTTGCAATTTCTTAATAGCTGACCCATCCTTATTGAAATGCAGTTCCTTTGCCATGGCAGAGAGCTTTGGAGTATGCTTTCTCCTTAGAGCTGTATTCTGTCTCCTACCAAAGGAACACGAAGAAATAGAAGCAGATGATGATAACTTTTCAGATGAAGATGCAAGCTTCCTATCCATTACTCGGGACCCAGGTGCAGCCAAAGACCCAGCCGAAGACATTGCTGTGAAAGTTGATGCCATCACTTCTCAAAACCTGGTAACAATCCAATAACCTCTTGGTGAACCTGAAAATCTAGCTTAGACAAAAGCATTGACACCACAAGATACACAAGTACAGCACAGAAAAGTCACTTTATAACACACCTAAATCAGAATTTCTTTCAGATTCCAAAACTTAAATTATGTAACCACTTTGTCAATAATTTATCACACCGCTCATCAAATTATATCGAATATAATATTTCTAATAGAACACCGCCAAGGCAATGTGAATGGAAATGTGTAACCCCATCTTACATTTCCAAAAAAAATTATAACTTCACAAAGCTCTGCAAACAAATGATTGGTATGTAGCCATGAAAGCGTAGATAATTTGGGTCATTTAACAAACATCGAATATGAATTACATCCGCTTTTGCTCAAACAGAAAAAATTTCTTCATGGCATGAAGTTTACACAAAATAAAGTTCACAAAAATGGATAGCATAGAGCAGTAACACAGAACAAACCATGAAAAATTCTCATACATAGTCAGAAAAGGCATGTTCATTAAACTAACAAAAAAACCCAGAAAGCAATAACAACAAAAAGCTTTAAAAATGAATCAAAAGAAGTGATTGAATTACCAGCAAAAGGGGCAGTGAGTTGGAGTTAGTTAGGGTTTAGCAATCAGATGTGGGAGGTTTATGGATAACACCCCAGTAGGCTTAAAAACCTTCAAAGCTCATAAGCAGCACACTGCACATTGAGAGTGAGAAAAAGATTAGGTTTTGTTATATAAGCAGGCCAACCAGGATACGGTCTGATTTGGCTCTTGAACCTTCGTTTTCATCTGGGCCGTTGGATACCAACATCAATTCGTCCTACTTCCGAATAATCTAGAACTCTTCCGGTTTCAGGTCTATATTCTTAAGATAATGAGGAATACTTTCCTTATCTTTCATCCATGTAGGGAAAGTAGACGCTCCTCGGTGAAGAGTTTAGATTGTTTACCAGAAAGGTCATATACGTTTATACCTTCTCTACATTAATGTGAAAAAATAAAGTTGGGTGTGTTAATTTTTTTTTATAAATTTTATTGCAAATTTTTCCCGTACTACTATCACCTCATCCATTTATTTTCTGTTTTTTAATTTTAGTCAAAATCACTCTACACTAAATTGATCTTATAATATCACTTGTGATTGAATCTATATGTAATATTCAATCATTTCTTACTAAATTAATTAATTTAGCGGAGTAATGTTTTTTTTGATATACTGATTTTTGAACTAAAATCTCTAATATATTATTATTCCTTGAAGCTGGACCAGACCAAGCTAAAGTTTGTGAAAATTAATGGACTTTGAGCTTTGACCCAAGTCCAACTCATAAAAATTTAATCCAATTAAAATTAGGACTTAAACCCAAACTTAGTTTATCGGTTTATTATTACTCTATTTTGTTAAATTTCATAAACAATATATTAAATTGTAAGAAAAAAATTATATAAAACTACAAAGACAAAGAAAAAGAATTTATCATGTAATTTATAAGGTAAAAAATGGAAATTTTATTTTAATTATAATAAATAAAAAATTTAGTATAAATTATAGTTTCATTTTATTATATACTTAATTAAAGCTAATAAAACATACACAAAAAAGTACATAAATTTTGTTATTTTATAGATTTTTTAATAACTTTTCATTAGGGATGGAAATGGCTGAAGTTGCCCATCATGACCTACCTATTTTTTATCTAATTTAATTTGATCTATTTATTTAAGCAAGCTAGTCCAAGGCAAATAAATAGATCTATATAGATAAATGGATCAAATTATCTTCTTTAGACTTGATTTGTAGGCTTACCGGAATAGCTTATTTAATAATTAATCTTTATATATATAAGCCTAATTAGATTGTGAACCTATTTTAGACCTTGGAACCTTTAACTTGTTAACTTATTTAAAGACTTATTTATGAAAGTAGGCATTTAACAATGCTAACAAGTTAGGTCATACTTCTTCAATATAATAGGCCGAGCTTGAATTTTGGCCTTATATAAGTTAATAGGGCAAGTTTGGGCTAATACTTTGCAAAGTAGGCCTAGCCTATTCAAGGTGAAACCTATCCCAGTTTAGTTTATTTCCATCCTTACTTCTCGTTAACATAATACAATTAATTAATAATTTCATATTTTTCATACATAATTTACAAATCTATACTATTTAATAAAAGAAATCTTCTGGAATACCTTCTCTTTTGGTGACGTTATGTTAGCCTTATTCTGATGACTCCATTTCATCATTACTTTTGGTGAGCCCCATTATATAATAATAAATTTAGATCTTTTTTGTTTGTTTATTTATATTTTTTTTTATTTTTGTTAACTTTTTAAAAATCAAGAGATAAATAATTAATATATCAAATCCCAATTGATCTCCCAAAATCAAGTTACTACTATTATGTCTATGTTAAATTTTATAATTATAATTATAATTTTATTTAGATTTTACTATTTACCTTTTTTTAATTTATTGAGAATTAATTGGAAAAATTTAGAGTAAGAAAATTAAATCTCAATTAATCTCCTAAAATTAAGTTTCTACTATTACGTTTATCATAACTTTCAAATTCAAATTTACATTTTTTTATTGTTTATTTATCTTAATTTTTTTGCCTATGATTTTTTGAGATTGAGTGGCAAAAATCATAAAATTAAATCTTAATTAATATTTAAAAATCAAATTCCAACCATTATCTTTATACACTTTTGCTTTGCTTTTACAGCCTAATATTCTAGGCTTCTCATTTACTCCATTGAAGTTTCACTCCTTTCATTTCATCTCCTTCTACTAAAGATTCTCATTTGCTCATCACTTCTCAATCTATGATTCTAAGCTTCATCAGCCTTCTTCTTTGTATTATTGAATTCTTAAGGTAACTAACTCAGTTTATTGCAACTCTAATATTGTACCCTTTTAGTTTTTCAATGTAAACTTTTATCCTTTTATTAAACTTTTCCTTACATCACATTGTTCCATGACATTAAATTTCTATCAAGAAATTTCTTAAACAACCTCTCTCAATTTTCAATTTATTTACATTTAATATAAACATTCCAGATATGAGAGCATGATAGCCCTGGAGCAGGAACTTTTTAAAGTAATAGGAGATTTTTAGATGCTAACTATTCTCAAATTATTCTATTTGATTAAGTATGTTTGGGAGTATTTGACCATAACTACTCTTAATCTTTGATAATGTTAAATATATGCTTATAGTTTATTTCTTTTTTACCATCTTAACATAGCACTACTTCAAATCATACAATTTATAAAGAAAAAGGAAGAGTTTATTGTTTCCCTATAGACATTTTGTTTTTAATCTTTGTTACAATGTTACAAGGCATTGGTCTAAATTATGGAGCTTTGTTTTTTTTGGAATTTAGTTGATTTTCTTTTTCTAGTGATTGATTTGGATATTTTTAATGTTATGTTTCTATTTCAGGAAACATGTTGATATTCATGGTTGGTTCAAAACAAGCTTTTGAGATGTCTTTAGCTAATGTCTCCTAAACATATCTTCAAAGGAAAAATGATGATTCTAGAATTTCATGTGGATGACACAACTAAAGCTAACAAGATATTGGGATTATATATAGTTGCTTAAAAAATTTATACAATTTAATCTAATTCTTAAGTACTTGAAAGGAGGAATCTAATTCTTAATTACTTCTAAGGAAGAATGGTCATTATCTTATTATGCTTTGTGTGAAACTAAATGTAGTTTAGATGTTATATTTACTAAGAGGAGTGCTTATAGATTAGTTGTATCTCATTACATCAAAAGATTTAGATATCTTTATTGTTCCACTTGATTTGATTTTCCCAAATCATTGGCAAATGACAAGGAAATTTGAGAAGGATGGCGAAAGCTTGAAAAAGCCACTTAATGTTTGTTGACAGTAGATTTTAGTTCAATCCGAATTTGGCCAATAGAGGGGGTTCTTTGAGGACCAGAGCCATTCTCCAATCATCGAGGCGAGGAAAGGATGTGAGTGGTAGCAGGAAAAAGGAGAGAAAGGGGAAAAGAAGTACATAGAGTTTAATGTGGTTCGGCCAAATTCGGGTGGCACTAAATCCTACGTCCACGGAGGTATTTTTATCGTATTGAAGAAGTATTTTTTTGGGAGTAAGGTTTTTGCTAGTTTCTTTCTTATGCCCGTCCCCTTTTTACAATGATCCTAGCCCTCCATTTATAGGATCATGGAGGGGTATAAATGGAATTGAATTAACTATATATCTGTTACATCAAATATTAAGTATACAAGATTACCTAGGGTATTAGGGACTGGCTTCTGTAGGCTATCTTCTGCAAGTGGGGCCTACTTGCCATATTTGCAGGATGGCAGTACAAGTTGTTTGTTAGCTTTATGCTTGACTTTAGTGAGCTTTTAGTTGAACGAGGCTGTGGTGCTGCGGGCTTGAGCCTACTTATCAAAAGTGTGGCTGGTGTCTGACTTCGAACTTGTTCGTTTAGCGAACTTGGCAATTCTACAAGCTGAGGGCCTCTACACAATGATCTGACAAACTCGTTGCTGGGTCAAGTCTAGCTTTCCCTAGGCTCTCGCTAGCCCTCTGCTCGGTTCCAGTTTCTACTAGTATCATTAGCCCCCCAACTCTCAGTTCGCTTCATGAGTTAGGAGTTAGACTTTCATTGGTAGGACTATGTATAGTGGTGACTTATCACAGGTCTTCACGTTGCGCACTTGCTTTCTGGCAAACTGAAGCTCTATGATACTCTGAGAACTTTATGGACATGTTTTGTGGATGGGCCCTTATCCAGCCCATTCCGGTTCTAAGTCCGGGAGATGTTTCTTATGTCAGTCATAGGTGATTGTGCAGTTAAAGTCTTTCAAACTGCCTTTGTCATTTTGTTTCTCCAGGTCAAACTCGTATCATGGTCATTAGTGCGTTGGCCTCATTTTCCTTCAAACCATTAAATGAGAGTGGTTGGGGATTCCCTTCCAGATCTTTTGGTTCCTTCAGGCTGAGTCCAATTTAAAGCATGGGAATTTTACTTATTTTCTCAAAGAATGTTGAAATGGCTATTTCAAATAAACCCCCTAATAGATATTTTGTCCTTTGAGTGAGATGTGTATGGTTTACTGTATAAGGGGCTCCGAAGTCCACACTTTTCCTATGATATGGAAGGATCTTATACGGATCCTAGATTATGTCCTCACATTTGTGAGGTTTCTCCTTTCCTGCTGCTCCGATGGGTTCTTTTGGACTTTCTCACCTCCGGGAGTCAAGGTTGGAGGAAGAAAACTGAAGGCTTGGGCAGGTCAATGAACTTTCAATCAGTTGAGGCTCTTCTTTCGGTGGCTTGCCTTTTGATTGGGAGCTTTCCTCTTGTGTGCCAGTCTAAGGGAACTGACTCTCTCTTTTTTTTTTCTTTTTTTTTTTGGGTGGTTTTTCTGACTTGTACCTTAGCTTTTGGCAATGTGTATGTACCCTGTTAAGGCTTTTTGTTGAATGAAATATTCTTCTCTTTTAATGCTCAGCTGTTCTATCTTGTAATTCTTAGACAACAAATGTTAATTCTGCCTAACAATAATCAAGTAATCAATCGGCAGTACCTTTAATCAATTGATAGATTTGACTTGAATGTAAATAAGTAATACACGAAGAAGTCGAAGGACACTAAGGCTTGTGGTCACACGAGAGCTGTGAGACTTAGTTCACATGATAGCTGTGAAGTTTAGATCGATGTGCATACGGTGGCTAAGAAAGTTGCTCCTATATACAATAAAATTGCAATGCACGGTAGCTAAGAAAGTTGCTCGTATGTGCAGTAAGATTGCTGTGCATGCACGGTGGCTAAAAAAGTTGCTCATACATGTGAGCTTTTAATTGCACACATGCACATGGTGGCTAAGAAAGTTGCTCATATGCATGGTGAGAGTGCAACGCATGGTGGCTAAGAAAGTTGCTTGTACATGCAGTAAGATCGCTGCGTGCACATGATGGCTAAGAAAGTTACTTGTACACGTGAGCTTACGGTGGCTAAGAAAGTTGCTCGTACATGCAGTAAGATTGCTGCACGTGCGCGGTCACTAAGAAAGTTACTCATATGCATGGTGAGAGTGCTGCGTGCATGCGATGGCTAAGAAAGTTACTGCATGCATAAGCTTTTAGATCGCATGAGAGCTGCGAAGTTCAATCACATGAAAGCCACGAAGTTTGATCGCATGAAAGCTATGAAGTGAAGCTTGACCATAATTCGGGGCTTGATTTGAAAAGCATGTATTTCTCAAAACCTCAAAATCGAGTCATGTACTTCCTAGAATTTTTCAAAAGACCTTATATAAATTAATCTATAAAAGTTTTGAGATGCTTTTGCCTATCGAATTACAAAATCAGTATATGGTTTTTACTATAGTTGGTTATTCTTGCTCAAGGTCTTGTTGAGGTTGAGGAGGCTGTTGTGCTGCAGGTCACAACATATATTCTCTCAAACGCCCTTTCGTGATCAGATTCTTAATGGCATCTCTAAGAGCTCGATAGTCTGAAGTGTTGTGTCCCACTTCTTTGTGATATACACAAAATCTATTCGTGTCTCTGCCCGTGTAAGGTATCCACAAGGGAGCAGGAGTCTTGAAGTCCTCTTTGTTCCTTTCTGCTGCATAGATTCTATCAAGAGTATTTGATAAGACACTGTAGTGCTTGTTGTGAGCTAATTGCTGAAGACACTCGGCCTTGGCCTTCTTTATGAGTTAGGAATTGGGGACATTCTTCACGTCTTCACCGCTACTCTTCCTCTTACCCTGACCCGTGTTGTTTGGTTCAAGTTTCTTCATACCAAATGTCTCATCTCACTTGATTTGTTTGGTAGCATGATCGTAGAATTCTCCCAAGTCTGCCACTGGGGATTTGTATATGCTTTTATATAGCTTGTCGTCTTTGCGAAGACCAGCAGATATTGCTGTCAAAATACTTTCGTTAGATGAGCTTTCCACATTGTCGATCTCACGTATGAAATGAGCAATGTAGTCTTTTAAAGACTCATGCCTATGCTGAAAGTTCATGGCGAGGTGGCAAGGAGGTGCGAGCTGCCTCTTCAACACCCTATAGTGGTTGAGAAATTTCTGCTGACATTCTTCCCAGTTGTTAATATGGCAGGCCGGGAGGTTTCTAAACCAAGCTTGGGGGTGTCTCCTAGGGTGATAAGAAAGACACAACACTTGATCAGAGGATTATTTGTTTGGAGATTCATCTGATCGTTGAATATGTCCATGTGATTATGAGGATCACTGTTTCTGTTGTAAAGCGGGAAGGAGGGAATTTTGAGCTTTTAAGGGAGAGGTTTCATTTCGATCTTTTTGGAAAAAGGAGTTCATTCCTTGACATGCCTCCGATCGTCGTGAGTTTGGGGTGCACCTCTAATCATTTCACCCTTTGAAATAACTCATTGACCATCGATGGCAATCCCTCAAACTTTTGATTGGAGTCTTGGTGGCTTCTCATATCCTCCTCATTGTGGGGGGAGTGGTTCAAGATGTGCTCGCGGTTGACTCTGTTTAAAGTTTTAGCTCGCTACTATTGAGGAATGATGCCAGGTGTGATAGCCCCTATTTGTCTTTGCACATTTTGAGCTTGAAGCTGAGCTAGCATTTGAAATGTTTTAGCCATCCTTTTCATTGAGTCTTCGAATGCTTCCCAGCATAGGTGCCATGCTTGGGCTTCGTCTGCCTGGTTCACGGTGATGCCAGGGGGCAGCGAGCTGAGGAGGTTAGATCGTTAATGATTTTGGCGGTAGAGGAACTAGTAGTATGACCTTCAAGTTGGTTGGTGACAACATCTGACTTCCTGGTGGCCTTTCCTCTTGCCATTTCAACATGAACGAAATCAATCAGAGAGAGGACCAGAGAATAGAGGGGTCCCACTGGGGGTGCCAAAATGTTGATAGTAGATTTTGATTCAATATGAATCCAGCCAAGAGAAGGGGTTCTTTAAGGACCCGAGCCATTCTCCGATCACCGAGGCAAGGAAAGGATGTGAGTGGTAGGAGGAAAAGGGAGAGAAAGGGGAGAAGAAGTACATAGAGTTTAACGTGGTTCGGCCAAATTCGGGTGGCACTAGACCTTACATCCACGGAAGTATTTTTATTGTATTGAAGAAGTGTTTTTTTTTGGGAGTAGGGTTTTTGCTAGTTTCTTTCTTATGTCCGTCCCTTTTTTACAATGATCCTAGCCCCCTATTTTTAGGAGCATGGAGGGGGTACAAATGGAACTGAATTAACTATACATCTGTTACATCAAATATTATGTATACAAGATTGCCTAGGGTACTAGGGACTAGCTTCTGTAGGCTATCTTCTGCAAGTGGGGCCTGCTGGCCGTATTTGTAAGATGGCAATACAAGTTGTTTGTTGGCTTTATGCTTGACTTTAGTGAGCTTTCAGTTGAACGAGGCCGTGGTGCTGCGGGCTTGAGCCTGCTTATCAAAAGTGCGGCTGGCGTCCGACTTCGAACTCGTTCATTTAGCGAACTTGGGGATTCTGCGAGCTGAGGGCCTATGCACAACGATCTGGCACACTCATTGCTGGATCAGGTCTAGCTTTCCCTAGGCTCTCGCCAGCCCTCTACTTGGTTCCAGTTTCTACTAATATCAATGTTTATTAATTAGGTCAATAAGTTTAAATTTATTGAAGTAGTGTAATCTATTTAAATATATTAATGTTCAAAGTAAAATTTGGACTAAACTAATTTTCAATAATATAAATGATAAAATAAAAATTGAATTATGAATAGATGATAAATTTTATCTTAGCTAAAATCATATTTCTAATAGCACATCTTATTTAAAAATTAAAGGATAACTGAGGAACATGATATAGAATATCTATATTTGATTATAAATTGTTTTTTTAAAAAGGAAAGGGAAAATTTAGAAGTAAGAGATTAGAAAAGTCATTTGAGTTAATTACTATTTTAAAATTAATTTTCTATTTTTATCTCCAACTTAACTACAAATTAAATTCCAATCATTATACCTATCTAAATTTTTGTTGTTCAAGTTTTGATATCATGGAACAAGTAATAATATGGAATAATTAAATATATAGTTCCATTGGCATTTTGTGTAGATAGCATGTTTCACATTTTTAAAAAAATCTTTTTTTAATTATAATTTAGATCAACAATGAGGAAAAAAGGGATAAAGTATGATCTCTTAAAACATAAAAAATGATAAATCCCGATGGTTTCTATTTCTAATTATTTTTTTCCATTTGCAAATAAAATATAACATATGACCATTTTATAATTTTCTTTTTTTTCTTAATTAACATATTATCATTATTAATTAGGGCAATAAGTTCATATTTATAGAAACTATATAATTTATTAAAACAAATTAGTGTTTTAAGTAAAATTTTAACCAAGCTAATTTTTTATAATTTAAATGGGAAAATTGGATTTATGAATCATGAACATATAATAAATTTTATCTTAATTAAAATTATATTTCTACCAACACATGTTATTTAAAAGTTGGAAAGAATAATTGAGAAATAGGATATATGATATCTATATTAATTATAAACCATTTAATAATTGAAAAGTAAGAAATAAAAAAAATTCATTTTAGCTAATTACTACCCTAAATTTAATTTTCTATCATTATCTATGTCTAATTTTTTGTGTTTTAAGTTTTGATATCCTAGAACAAGTGATAATATGGAATAATTAATTATATGGTTCAATTAACTTTTTTTTTTGTCTTAAAGCCTGTTTCACTTTTTTTTTTAATTTTTTTAAATTATTGTTGACGTCAAATTTTGGTAAAGGTCCAAACTCTGGCCAACGAGGGGGATTCTTACGGGATCTCTGGCCTTTGACCGGTTCGGACAAAATAGAGCAGCAAAACAGACAGAAATGAAGGGAAGAGCAGAGAAGAAGGAGGCACCGATTTATTGTGGTTCGACCAAACCCAGATAGCGTTGGATCCTATATCCACAGTAGTGTGTTATTGAGATGATATTCTTATAGTATTTGATCTTCATTTTGGCAGAGTCTCAGTATCTAATCTCTGTCCCCCCATAGAGGGGCTCCTTTCTCATTTTTATAGAGGGAGGGAGGTTACAATGGTAATTACATATGCAGTAAATCTATTACATTAGCATTTATTGTACAAGATAGAATTTACATACCAAATCTTCTACTTTCGGTTGCTGTAAGCCGTCTTCCGTAGGAAAAACCCTATTTATTCTTTGGGGCAAAACATGACTTGGTATTCTGTCTGTGAGCTTCACGTCGCTACTCACACTTCACTAACCAGATCGCATAGTCTGGGGTTGTGCACATTATCAAGATAGAGATCTCGAATTCGCTCTATCGGGTTTGAGTTCGAGCCAAGGGGTTGCACTCTTGATGTAGATTAAAGGCACAATGATCCGGATAGTTCTTCTGACCAGTCCTTTTGTCGCTCTTGGACTTCTCGCACGTCGGTCCAAGTTGAATTGATTTTCACATATAATATAAGCCCCCTAACTCGCAGCTCACTCTACGGTCTGAGAGTTGAGACTTTTCAATTTTTGAATTGTCAGCCTTTTCCCGAGACTATTATTCCATCTGCACTAGGCCACGTCTCCCATGACACATGTCCAGCGATTATTATTGGGTCAACTTAGCCTTTCTCGAGGCCATTAATGATGATGGTTGGGGGAATGGTTCCAGATTCTTCGATGGAAACATCCCCAGCTCTATATAAGGAAGACACAATC
>JANHAO010022456.1:0-12202 GCA_026873985.1 Saraca asoca
ATATAAGATGAACATTCAACCTTTATATCCAATCCACAGAATGTATAGTTTTGGATGCGATAGGGCTCAATCAAATTGGCCTAGGACACCCACCCAAACTAATAAAGGGACAAAGAGGACTTCGGGAAGCCTCCACCCTTGAAGACTCCCGATAAATCTAGATTCAATTGGGGAAAGTTCTGTGTGTACCACAATGAGTTCAGGCATATCACCTCGGAGTGCTAGGCACTGAGGGATGCTATCGAGGATCTCATCAAGAGAGGTAATTTGCATGACTATGTTGTGCAACCTTCCAGGTAGCGACTTGGATCACCTCGACAAGGTATCTATCAAGAACAATCCCCTGCTATTAGGATGATCTTTTGAACCTTTGTACTCTTTGTAAATTGTATAAACATTTCAAATACAACTACTAATTTTGATTTTTTTCTTTGAATAGGTGATTCACCTAACTGGCACCTTTTCATTTATGCACAAGATCGTCCTGATCATAAGATTGACTACCCTTTTATTTAGGCACAAGATCACCCTGACCATAAGATCAATCACCCATCTATTTGGCCACGAGATCGACCCAAGCATGAGATCGCTCACTGTTTACTTTACAGCTCTCATGCACACTTATCTTTTTGCCCACAAGATCGGCTTGAGCATGAGATCACTCACTGTTTACTTTGTAGCTCTCATGCAAACTCAATTAAGTCCCAGCTCTCATGTGTACTTATCTATTTAGCCATGAGATCGGCTTGAGCACGAGATCGTTCACTATTTACTTCGTAGCTCTCATGTGAACTGAATTAAGTCACAACTCTCATGCGTACTTATCTATTTGGCCACGAGATAGGCCTGAGGATGAGATTGCTCACTATTTACTTTGCAACTCTCATGCAAACTCAATTAAGTCGTAGCTCTCATGCGCACTTATCTATTTGTCTACGAGATCAGCCTGAGCACGAGATTGCTCACTATTTACTTCGTGGCTCTCATGCGAATTCAACCATTTCACATATTTCATGCAAACATATTTTGTTATTTTATGATTCTCATACATACTAATTTATCTATTTATTTGGCCATAAGATCAGCCCAAGCACAAGATCGCTCTCATTCGTAACTCATGATATTCTTTGACTACGCGTAGGCCGCACAGATGGTTCAAACCAAAGTGTTTGCAAAAGAAAATGGCAACAATAAACAAAAATTGTAGAAAAGAGATTTTATTCATTAAAAGAGCTCAATGAGGTAGATTTACATAAGAAAGCTCTAGATACAGACTAAGCAAAATACAAAGGGAAAAACCTATGGCTAAGAAGAAGGATCGGCCATGAGGGGCCGCACCTTGGCTTATTAAGAGCTCATGCACCATAAATTTCTTTTTCCAATGCATAATTAGCGATAGCACTACAGCCCTTTAGTTTCGACCACCTGCCCCTCTTGAAGGAAGCTAATTAGGAATCCCCGGGAGCTTGGCCAGCCGAATAAATGTCTCACGGCAAAGCCGAGAGGACATAGTCTGGGATCCATATAAGATCCTTCCATGTTACCGAGGAAGATAAGTCCTTCGAGTTTTCTATGCAGCAGACCATATGCGCCTCTAGGGAAGGCCATGATGCTGAAAATGGTGGTAGTTTATCAGGAAACTCCATGGTTTGCTCAATACAAGACCAGAAAAGACTGCTTCTCCCTTATATAGAGCTGGGGCTGGCTCTACCGAAGGATCCAGATTCACTCCCTTAACCATCATCATTAATGGCCCTGAAAAAGGCTAACCCTGACCTAGTAATAACTGCTGGACACGTGCCGCCAGAAATATGACTTGGAACAAATGAAATGATAGTCTTGGGAAAAGGCTTTGATTGATTGGGAATCAAAGAGTTTCAACTTCCAGCCCGCAAAGCGAGTTGAGAGTTGGAGGGCTAATGTTATATTAGGAAACTAGCTCATTCTGAATAAGACTGCAAATGGTCTGAGAGCGATAGAAGGGCCAGCTAAGGAACCTCAAGACTGCTTTATTGTTAGGTCGCATCGTAGAGCAACCTCACCAAGGGAAGCTTGTGTGTGAAGGAATAAGCTTGACCTCTCTACTCCCAGGATCGGCCAAGCGACCTGATTAACAAAGCATAACCAGCGACCTAAAGGCTCGCCAGACAGAAGATTGAGTCTTGTCATGCCCCAATGGACAAGTGGGGCACGTTTGCAGAAAATAACCTGTAATAGCCGAAAAAGGAAATTCAGTCTGTATACATTATCTTGTACATTAAATACTGATATAACTTATTTACTGCATGTGTAATTCTTATTGTACCCTCCTTTCCTCGATAAATACAAGGAAGGAGCCCCTCTGCAAAAAAAGAGAGAGAAGTCAGACTATGTTAAAACTCTGCCAAAACAGAGACCAAACATTGTAACATTGTAAAAGTATTGTCTCAATAACACGCTACCGTGGACGTATGGTCCGGTAACATCCGAATTTGGCCAAACCACATTAAATACTATGTCTTCCTCCTGCTCTTCCCTTCTCCCCTACCTATTTTGCTATTTTTACTGTACTCAAAATTGGATGAACCATATGAAGGTTTCAGATCCCGAAGAATCCCCCCCGTTGGCCGGAGTTTGGACCATCACCAAAATTTGACATCAACAATTGACTAGTCAATATTTTGATTTGATTTTCTTTTTAATTGCTCAAATAGAAAGTATGCATTTTCTGCCCATGAGAGCAAGTTGGTTGCTTTTCCACTTTAGAAGACTTCTTAGTACATGGGTTGTTGAAGAAAATCCACCAACTCTGCATGCAATCTCATCTGGTCGAAACAATATCTTTAAACGGCCTAAGATTATTTAGAGAGCAAGTTACCTCATCAAGGCTTCTTTATAAATAGAACTCTACAAGATTGAACAGAATGAACACGTAATCTATAACTTGCAAATTCTCTCTCTCATATTCGTTAAGTTCTAAAAACTCTCATCATATTCTTATGCTTACACTTGCAAATACACACTCTCAAGTGTTTGTCTCTTCATTGTAAATCTCTTAGAGGATATTGATTAAATTCTTTTCTTGTGAGGTTTTAGTTGGAGATTGAGAGAAAAAGCAAGCTTTCTTGGTAAAATCTTGATAGTTAGTGATAATTCTTGTAGAGACTTATGAAAAAGGTTCTTGAGAAAAGAATAAGTGTGCTTAATGTAAAAGGGGTGGTTGTGAGATAAAGTGTTGTAATTTATTTCCAACTAATGGAATACCTCAAGTGATCCAAAGGAACTTGAGAAGAAAGAAGTAAACCCAAGATAGTTTTTCTTAGACAATTGAACCTCTATAAAAATCTATTTTGCTTCCTTGTATTTTTGTTAATTTAATTTTACTCCAACAATTTTTTTTATTACATTCTTCAAAATTATAACTTGATTTTTATAACTAGTTTTGATTGAAAACATTACTAGCTATTATAAAAAACTTAGTTTCATAATTACAATAATTTTGTAAGAAGCCAATTCACCTCCCTTCTTGGTCTTTTAGCTCTATTAATTGGCATTGGAGTTTGGTCTCACTTTTTAAAGGTTTAAGCATTTTGTGAGCAAAGATCTTGTAGGTACCATACACTTGGATAGGAGGGATACTCACCTCCACTCTTTGATGGAGCAAACTATGAGTATTGGAAGTTTAGAATGATGATCTTCATTAAATCTATCGACATCAACATATGGAAGGTCATCAAGGAAAGATATCAACCACCATCAAAGTGAGAGGGAACAATAATAATACTCAAACCCTGAAAGTTACTAGATGGAAGATGATTACAAGAAAGAAGCTAATCATGCAAAAGCTATGAATGCCATTATGTGTGTTGTAACACCTAGAGAATTCAAAAAGATTTATAAATGTATTACTACTAAAACCATTTGGGATAAATTAGAAGTAACATATGAAGGAATAAATAAAGTGAAAGAAACTAGAATTAATATACTTGTACCTGAATATGAAATATTCAAAATGAAGGATGATGAGAAAATTGAGCCTATGTTTGAAAGGCCTTCAGCCAATGTAAATGACCTTTATGCTCTTGGAAGAGTCATTTCCAATGGAGAACTAGTTATGAAGATTTTGAGAACTCTACCTAAAACATAGCAATCAAAGGCAAATGCAATTCAAGAAGGAAACAATTCCTTAGGTCTTTCTTATAATGAATTAAGAGGTAAACTTGCATACGAAAGAACATATATGAGAGATAATCTTGATAAAAAAAAGAAGAGCATTATTTACAAAGCATCTCAAAAGAATGATGAAGATGAAGAAAAAAAAAAGAAATGATAGTGATATAGAAACTGAGAACCAAGATGATGAAATAGCCTTAATGGCTAAATAGTTCTTCAAAATATATAAAAGTAAGGGTAGCTTCAAGGCAAGACCACCTCAAAGAAAAGAACAAGTCAAAGGGGAATCAAATAATCAACCCTTGATTTGTTTTAAATACAAGAGGCCTGGACACAAAAAGAACGAGTGCCCAAAGGTGAAAAGAAAATTTCAAGAGAAAACCATAAAGAAGAAGGCTACGGTGGTGACATGGAATGACGATAACTCATCCTCTGAAGAAAAAGTAGAAGAAGATGAGGATGATGAAAGTGCTAACTTCTGTTTCATGGAAAAAGATCAAAAGGACGAGGTAACAAACAATGAAACCAAATCTCCTTTAACTTATGATGAGTTAGATAAATCTTTTCAAATTTTGATGGAGGATTTTCACAAAGTTTTAATAAAATATTTTTCAATCATTAAAGAAAAATTTTCTTTAGCAAAAGAACTAGAAGCTTTAAAAGAAGAAAAACAAGTTTTAGTAAATAAAATAGAGTCTTCAAAAAGAGAAAACAAAGAGTCAGCAAAAAATGTCAAGAGTTTGAAAATATAAAATTTTAAAACTAGATGAAAATTTGAGCATCAAGTTTCCATTCTTAAAAACGAAAATAGTTTTCTAAAGAGAAGGTAAATATTTTAACAAATAACCTCGCACGGTTTGTCAAAAGAAAGAATAATTTGGATACTTTATTAGAAATCCAAAGATATTCTTTAAAAAGAAAGAAGGACTAGGGTATTTTCAATCCAATGGTGAAAAATATTATATAAATTTCTTTGTGAAAGCCTAGTACTCATCAAATCCTAATATCATTTATAATTGTTGTGAAAATAAAGGACATATGGCATCTTCTTGCAATATTTAGAAAACAAGATATGAAAATCAAGTTTGGATACTAAAAAATGGAAGTGATTATTTGGAGATATTAACTAATCTCAAGGACCCAAAAAGGTTTGGGTTAAGAAGATCCAATCTTTTGTTGTAGGTGTGTCTTAAATCCACAATCAATAAAGATGACTAGTTTTTAGATAGTAGATGTTCAAGACACATGATTAGAGGTCCAAACAAAATTTCTTCTTTGAAACAAAATCAATGAAGGATATGTCACCCTCGACGACAACACTCAGTGTAAGATGATAGGTAAAAGTAAGATAGGTATGGGTTCTACCTCTATAGATAATTTTAGCTTCAAACACGATCTTCTTAGTATTAGTTAACTATGTGATAAAGGTTTCAAAGTTGTCTTTGAATCATCACATTGCATAGTTCAAAAGTAAAGAAGTAATAAAATTTGTTTCATAGGAAAAAGAATAGACAATGTCTATGTTTCCAACGTTAAAAAAATATCATCAAAGTCAATTAAATGTCTTGCATTTATACATGATGAAAGTTGGCTATGACATAGAAGACTTGGCCATCTCAATATGCATCTCATTTCAAATTTATCTAAGAAGGACCTTGTTATTGGACTTCCAAAAATAAACTTTGAAAAGGATTATATATGTGATATGTTGTGGGAAAAATCTGAAACTCCCTAAGCGAGTTGGTGAAAGGCCTGAGTAGCTACAAAACTTCATCTCACTAAAGTGCCGAGGGCCCTAAGTCCCAGCTCACGTAACCAGTGCTTCCCTCTTCGTGAGCTCGCTTCGTCAAGAGCAAACTCGACCTCGCTCCTTCATAGGCAGTAATGCTCCAAGGCCGAAAGCCCTAGCTCTCAAGGTGCAACCTTTAGCTAGAAGCTCGCTAAGCAAGAGACAAGTGTATGACATGCCTAGTAGACAAGGGGCCCACTTGCAGAAGCTAATTTGTAGGTGTTTATTTAGTTCACTCTGTCTTGTACAATAAATGTATGATGTAATAGATTTACAACATGTAAAATTACAATTGTATCATCCTCTCCTCTATAAATAGAAGGAAGGAGATAGACACTAGACAGACCAAGAAAATCATACTGAAACTCTGCAGAAATTCTTCCAGACTAATACATTAACATGGATGTAGGGATTGGTACTGCCTGATTTTAGTCAAACCACGTTAAAACTTTGTGTCTCTTGTTACTCTTCCTTTTCTTCTAGCCTTTTACATTCTGTTACTGCATTTACAACCAGATTATAGCTTGAGTCCCAAGAAGAATCCTTCATTGATTGGAGTTTGACTCGAAACCAAAATCCATTATCAAGATTTTGGCATCGTCTGTGGGGACTCATTTTTCTTCTAGTTCATTTTCTGTTGCAATGGCAAAAGAAAGAGCCATCAGGGCTTCAAATGCATTGCTTATCCTCCAGAAGGTTGTGTCTACAAAAGACTCTTCCATTGCTCCTATCATTGGTGCTACCACTGGCTTGCCCCCAGCCAGCTTTTTTCAACCCATTGTTATTACTAATGGCGGTGATGGAGTGCAGACTTGGCTTCAATGTCAAGAAAGACTGGAAAATATGATGGGAGAACTGACTAGAGCAGTCATAATGCTAACGTGAGGTGTGCAAAGGCAGATGGAAATTGCTACACCAGGGAATTTTCACCAGCAGTAGCAAGCTAGGTTTTCGAGCAGGGCCAATTGAGAAGATTCTTTGGCTCATCATTTGCCAGAATGAGCCCTGGGTCGCAATTCCCATGACTAGGAGGATTAGAGGATCCAACAATCTTCCAGCCAACAGTTGGGGGCACGAGACCCACTGGTTGAGGAGTTATTCCAAAAAATGGCCCTATTGAGGAACGTCTTCGAGCTCTGAATGACTAAGCTTGTTGTGAAGAAAGGTCACCATTCTCCAAGGAAATTGAGGCTTAGCCCCTCCCCTTCAAACTCAAGGTCCCAGCGATTTCATTGTATAATGGGGACTCTGATCTGTATGATCATTTGGATGCATTCAATGTTTAAATGGATTTGCAAATGGTTGATCCTCTAGTCAAATGCCATGTTTTTCCTAGCTACTCTTGGAGGCATACCTCAGACTTGGTTCAAAAGCCTTCCAGCTTGCTTGATATGCAATTGAGAAGATTGCCAATAGAAGTTCATCAGGCAGTACCGAGCGTTAAAGAGACAAGTTATGCCCCTGCCACCTCATGATGATTTTTTAGCCCAAGTATGAGTCACTGAAGGACTACATTGCTAGGTTTAGACTCAAAGCCAACTCAGTGGAGAATCCATCTGAAGAAACCATGCACCATGCTAGCAACAATCTTCACAGGACTCTATAAGGACAGAAAGATGTATAAGAGCCTATATAAGTCCTCGGTGAAGGATCTAATTGAGTTTTACGAGCAAGTGGCTAAATAGATCAAATGGGAAGAGACTTTTGGCTTGGGAAAATTTGATAGAAAGGATGAGAAAGATAGCTCCTCCCATAACAAGAAGAGGGGCAATGTGGACCAAGGTGACCATTTTGCTGAGTGAACCACAAAGAAGTCTAAAAGGCCTAGAGGTGAGTGACCTTAGCATTTAGATTGCCACGAGCAATACAACATCTTATCAGACTCTCAGGATAGTATTTATATGAAAGAAAGGGACAGAGAAGACTTCGGAAGGTCTGGACTTTTAAAGGTTCCATTTAGGCAAAGAAATAAAGATGAGTTTTGTGCCTATCACAACAAAGTTAGGCATGGCACCTCGAACTATCGAGAGCTCAAGGACACAATCAAAGACTTGATCAAAAGAGGCTGATTAAGGGAGTATGTTGTACGACCTACGGGGCAGCGATCTTAGCATCCCTAGTAAAATACTGACCAAGAGCTAGGGGGCTTAGTCAAAATTATACATTGATGTTGTAGTATAATTCAAAAGCTAGTGTTAAAGCTTTCCATTATTGAAAGAAACCTTGTTTGCTGATTGGCTTAGCTCTCTTACAAGTTCTTTTCTTCATGCTTTCAACTTACTCTTTGATATCAAGTATCCACAGTCTCCACAGCTCGCATATGGCCAACTTCTCAAGCAACCTATAGATTCTTTGCCAATTGTGACCTATGGTTCAGTTGGGGTGCTATGGCACTAAAAATATCCACAGATTCTTTGCCAACCGTGACCTCTGGTCTAGTTGAGGCACTGTGACACTAAAAATATCCACAGATTCTTTGCCAACTATGACCTCTGGCCCGATTAAGGCGTAGAGATGCTAAAAACAAACTCACAATTCCAATTGAGCTGTGGGCTCGCTGAGGCATAGAGACGCTCAAAATAAACTCATTTTCTGGAATTAATGAAGTCACTATAGCTCGCGAAGCTAGCTCTTATGCAACTAAGTGTTCGCAGTTTTCATGTGATTCATTCGAATATTCACTATTCACAAAGTATTCTACTTAGTTCATTACTTATGGGTTCAAGCTAATTAGCTATTCGAATATTTCATTCTATTGCAAACTACAAAAATTCATGTTCTTATCTGTGATATGCAGAAAGTCTGATACAACAACATGCAAAAATCAGAAAGTCTGATATGCAGAAAGACTTCATTTATGGAAAAAGTCTCGACAAGGTACATTTACATCAGAAAGGGTCAAAATGCAAAATTAAAAGACCTACAACTCTACTTTCTGGAAGAAAGTTTGGTGCTCCAGAATAGAGTCCCAATCAGTAGTGAGGGTCAAAAAGCATGCTTGATTTCAACTTTTTCCTTTGCTACCCTCCATGGTTTAGAGCTCATTTCTAGCTCTCCACCCAGTCTAGAAGATTCAGAGAAAGGAGGCCTGAGGGGCTGAAACGAAGGAATCCCATGGCTTCACCATGAGGAAATAATCCAAGATTTGTAGAAGATCTCCCAACATTCTTGAGGAAAAACTACCTGAAAAGTCTCCTATGCAGTAAACCATACATGCCTTGCCAGAGAGGCAGAATGCCGAAATAAGGGAGGCTCATCTGGGGTACTCCTGGCTTGCTTAATGAATGAGCAAAGAAGACTTTTTCTACCTTAAATAAAACCAGCCTAGCCTCATCGAAGGGTTTAGATGAACCCCCAACCACTTACATTAATTGCCTCAAGAAGGAATGAGGCTGACCTGTCAATGGCCAAAAGGCATGTGCCGTGAAAGGTATGGCTTAGGACAGATGAAATGACAGACTTGGTGAAGACTTTGACTATGTTGGTTTCTACAAATGAATGACTTTCGACAAATTACAACTCCCAGTCTGCGAAGCAAACTGAGAGTTAGGGGGCTTATTTTGTGGCAAAATCTAGAACTCCCTGAGCGAGTTAGCGAAAGGCCTGAGTAGCTGTAGTACTTCATCTCACTAAGGTGCTGAGGGTGCTAAGTCCTAGCTCATGCAACAAGTGCTCCCCTCTACGTGAGCTCGCTTCATCAAGAGTAGACTCAACCTAGCTCCTTCATAGGCAGCAACGCTCCAAGGCCAAAGGCCCTAGCTTGCGAGGTGTGACCTTTAGCTAAAAGCTCGCTAAGCAGGAGACAAGTGTATGGCATGCCTAGTAGAAAAGGGGCCCACTTGCAAAAAGCTACCTGCAGAAGTCGATTTGTAGGAGTTTATTCAGTTCACTCTGTCTTGTACAATAAATGTATGATGCAATAGATTTACAGCATGTAAAATTACAATTGTATTCTCCTGTTCTCTATAAATAGAAGGAAGGAGACAGACACTAAACAGACTGAGAAAATCATACTGAAACTTTGCAAAAATTCTTTTAGACTAATACATTACTGTGGATGTAGGGACCGGTACTGCCCGATTTTGGTCGAACCACGTTAAAAACTTTGTGTTTCTTGTTGCTCTTCCTCTTCTTCTAGCCTTCTACATTTTGTTATTGCATTTACAACCAGATTACAACTTGAGTCCTAAGAAGAATCCCTCATTGACTGGAGTTTGGCTCGGAACCAAAATCCACCCCCAACGTGATGTATGTCAACAAGACAAATATGTAAAATCATCTTTCCAACCAATCAATATGTTATCAACGTCTAGACCTCTAGAACTTATACATATGGATTTATTTGGTCTAACCAAAACCTTGAACTTTGGAGGAAAAAGGTATAATTCTGTTATAGTTGATGATTTTTGGGTTTATTTTCTTGCACACAAAGCTGATACTTTTCAAGTATTTGTGAAATTTTGCAAGAAAAATCAAAAGGCATTTGTATATTAAACATAAGAAGTAACCATAGTGGAGAATTTAAAATCATAAATTTGAAACTTTTTGTGAAGAAAATGGTATTAGTCATAACTTCTCTTGTCCTAGAACTTCTTAACAAAATGGAGTTGTAGAGCATAAAAAGACGACATTACAAGATATGCTAAAACCATGCTTTGTGAAAAAAATATACCAAAATAATTTTGGGCCAAATTAATTAATACATCTTACTATATTTCAAATAAATGCTTCATAAGACTTATCTTGAAAAAGACTCCATATGAACTTTGGGTGGGAAGAAAACCCAACACTAGTTATTTTCACGCTAAAAGATCTAAATGTTTTATTTTAAATATTGGAAAAGAAAATCTTACAAAATTTAACTTAAGAAGTGACAAAGGAATATTTGTTGGATACTCTACAATAAGTAAAGTTTAGAAGAGTGTACAACAAAAGAAACATCATAATTGAAGAATCCATATATGTTGTGTTTGATGAATCAAATGGATCATTTTTGAGGAAGCAACATAGTAATGATGGGGAAATACTTTTTAAAGACTCAGATTCAAAAGAGCAAGAAACACTAAGCGAGCAAAACCAGTTTGAGTGTCACAAGGCAAATGTGCTCAGTTTGATACAAAACTTTATGGAAAAATCAAGCATTGTATGGAGGTTTTGTGGCTTAAATTTGGGGGTGATCTGATTTATGTACTGTTATGGGTGAAGACCGACACTTCATAAATAGGCTGGCAAAAGATTCGAGTAGTGAGCCCAGAGGAAAAAGCACAGCTCGTTCGACCCAAGAGATCGCTAAGCGAGATCTCCAAGTCACGAACCCATGTGCTCGGTACAAGATAATGCTAAAGCAATGACACAACTCACTGAAAGGACAAAGGCACTAAGTATTGGCTCAGATAATCAACAAGTTCCCCTGCGCGAGCTCACTTTGCCTAGAGTAAGCTCACCATCACTGCCCGAACAGCAGTAGCGACCCCGAGCTAGAAGATCTAGTTTGTGAAGCACAACACTTAGTCAAAAGCTCGCTAAGGTTGAGTGGTATACAAGCATGTGTCAGCTTGTAGACTAGGCAAACAGGGGCCCACCTACAGAAAGCAACCTATAGAAGCCGAATTGCAAGAGTCTAGTTAGTCTTGTGCATTTATTATTTGATGTAACAAATATACAAATTATATAATTACAATTATAACCTTCCTAGCCTCTATAAATAAGAGGAGGGAGATCACTATAGGGCATTCTAAAAACACTCCAGATAGATACACTGAAGCTCTATAGAATTTTCACCAAAGTAATAAAATGCTATGGTGGATGTAAGGACAAGTGCCATCTGATTTTGGCCGAACCACGTTAAAAATCCTCTGTGTGTTTGCTGCTCTTCCTTTCCACTTTCTTCATCTCCTATTTCACCAACTAGAAAGTAACTTGGGGATTCAAGAACTAATCTCGATTGACTGGAATTTGACAGAACCAAATTTCACTGTCAACATTTTGGTGCTAGAAGGAGGGCCCATTTACTTTCTGATTGCTTTTTTGCTCAGTTACGATGGTCAAAGGAAAAGTCACCAGGAGTTCAAATGCTTCAGTTGCCTAGCCAATAGACACTCCTATTGCTAAGGATACTCCTGAGCCACCAATCTTCCAGCTTGTGATCTAAAACGTAGGACCTATTGATAAGTGAGAAATATACCTATAAAAATGATGAATATCACCTCTTAATTAGTTATTAGTTTGTGATTTTTGTCTTACTTTTACCTTAATTTTGTT
>JANHAO010022457.1:0-12200 GCA_026873985.1 Saraca asoca
TTATCTCATGATGAGTATTTATTATTATGATACGGATATCATGCTTTATACTGGTTACGATTTCTTAAATATCATATTCTATTTGGTGATATGTTATGATAAATGAAACCGTCGAAATTCTGTTTTGAGAATATGATTGTAAAATGGGTAAGTCTCTTTTCATGGAAATACATTCATATATCAATATGCGTAATCATATATTTTTAACAATGATTTTTAAATGGAATTTTGGGTGATTATGGATTTGTTTACTCACTGAGTTTCCTAGAAACTCACTCCTATTGTTTCCATATTTTTCAATGTCAGATGAGCCTCCGGTTTTCCTCTATCCCATTGTTTACCTTCTGCGGAGATTAAAAGGTATGAAATGGTAAAATGGTTTGGTAGTTGGATAGGATTGCATATGCATGTGTTATTTATGTTGATTGGATACCCAATAGGTAGTATGGTTAGTCTGGGCTACTGGATATAATTGTGATATTATATAAGTTTGATGGGCAAGTAGCCCTTGATAATTGTTATGTGAGCCATGTGGCCAGGTGTCCGAAAAATAGAGAAAATTCTATCGAATTTTCGATAGAGATAATAAATTTATATTAGTTGGTAAATGAAATTTATGTGCATTGATGTGATATGTCATTGTTGCATGGTAATGCTTGTAGGGGATTTTCTGATGAAAAGAATTTCTTGATGGTAACCTTTTATGTCGATCACGTGTCTGGGATTGGGGCGTGACATAACTTTTTGTCTAATCCTATAGACTATGTGAGATTGTACCATATTATATTTCTTCTTCGGGGTTACATATATCTTGAAATTCTTAACAAATAAAAACATGATTTTCTCTGTTTTATAAAAATGATGATGTAATCAGTTTTGTTCCTTGTGCGTATAAAATGATAGTTTGTTTTATTGAAAGGGATTCGCATTCTATCTCTTTTAATGCATGAGGTGGATGATGTAATCGTTTTCCCAATTTTTATTTTTAATTATTTTATAATCAATATTCTTCTCTTACTTTTGTATTTGGTGAAAGAGAAAAGGCTGATCATACCTGTTTGTAATTTATATAATAATAGCACCTTACATAGGTTGAGCAAAATATTCTATCAGCTAACGTTATCCCTCTTTACTTTCCCCGTTCTCTTTGTTTTATCTTTTATACTGTATTAACCACCAGCTACCACTTGACTTTTGGCTATATTTGTTATTTATCAATTATCAATATTTTAAATTTAAATTTCATTATCAACAATTTTAAAAATTTAACAGTTTATAAATACTATTATATGATCTTAAAACAAACTAATGATACATTCTGATATTATAATCTAACAACTCATGATATTTTTAAACTTTTATATTAAACACATTTTAATTCTATTTTAATACTCAAATATAATACTATTATCTTTTATATTTTTATAAACTAACCTAATCTAGGTCATGGGTTTCTAATTTATTGAAATACGTTGTCTTTTATATTTTTTAAACAACTTAATCTAAGTCATGGTTGTCTAATTTGTTAAAATACATAAAATAATAAGTACCAACAATTTTAGTATTACAACAGGAGTAAGTCATTATAGGTGATCTATTGATGAACGATTTGAATAATATATCAAATATTTTAGATTAAAATCTAATTTCTTTTCAACGTAAAAAAAAAGTATTACGATGGGGTAGAAAATTTTTCACACCATCACTCCAATCAACCATGCAAGTTTGTATGTCGTATTTCTCTTTAGAATATCATCAAAATGATATCAATGACATCATTGCAATAAGATATGATTAACGCTTATCATTCTTCACCTACAAATTATTATCCTTGCACATTAGAGGAATCATCATAAATTTTGTGAGATATTTTAGTTTATTACTAAAGTATATTTTAATTAGTTACGAGAATTAAAAGTTTTCGTAAAAAATTTTTCTTACCCAGGAAAGAATAAGTAAATAACTTCCAAAAAAATCCTACTTCATTTTTTTTGTCAATTAAGAGTTAACTGAACAAAATATCTATTTGTTACTTCCCAAAAGATTATACTTTTTTATAACTTTCTTTCAACCAAACAATCTATAAGGTATATTAAATAACCTTAATATTGGATTAAATTTCAATGCATATATTATACAAAATTATTGAAATATATTTAATTTAATAAAATTTTAAAAATAAAAATGAAAAGATAATTTAATAATCATAATTATGTGGCAGAATTATAATTAGAAAGGTTCAAAAAACTAACACACATAATAATAACTTATATTTTTCTTACTATCTGTTAACTTATTGACTTGTATTAATTAATTTATATATTTCAATGTAAACGTATGTTTTTCAATATTAGCCCTATTTTATAAAAATATCATTAATATTAGTATTATACATTAAATTTTTTTATCTTAAATCCATTTTTGATTATATTAAATATTTAAGCTTAGAATAATTTATACAAATAATTAAAATAAAATACAAATAAATCTATTCTAATATAAATTACACTAATAATAATAATATATTATTTCAAGTGATATAAAATTAACTTTTAAAATGTATTTTGATATGGACTAAATTTGGTATAGTAATAAGTCGACTTAGCAAAAAATTAATTTGACATGCACTTGATTCAACGCTTTTAGTTCATTAGGCTAATCTTATATATAGTTGATTAATCCATTTGAAAAATCTTTCTAACATTTAATTGAGAAAGATTCAAAAATTGTTTATCCTTCCAAAACTTGTTATAATTATACGTATATCAAGAGTTTTATATAAAAGTGAGAAAAATAAATTATGGTTATTAATGTAAAATTTGATAGTTACAGTTTATTTTTTTTATTTTTATATAATTTTTTTTGTATATATATAAATATTAAAAAGAAAAAAACACTATATGGTCCTAGGGTGTGATTTAAAAAAGTGGCATCTCCTTTTCAGTTTTCACAAGCAAGTGTAGGCTTATCATGTCTGTCCCTACCACATAATCCTATATAGTAGCAACTCATTTTCAAACACGTGCAGATCAATTATAAGCAGTCATTTGATGTTAACACACACACAAATTATGAAACCTGTCAACTGGCATTGATGGATAATACGATATAAATTATTTGTAAATACAGTAAGATTAATTATATATGATAAAAGTAATTTGTTGGATATGTTTGAATAATTAAATCAATATTTTGATATGATTTTAATAAGTGTATACAAGATAACTTTAAAAGAGATATATTTATTGATATTTATAAGTATCAAATATATTATTTAATATACTTTTAAACGAATAAAATATTACCGTGTGTTTGTAATATATTAGTAATGTTAACAAAAATCTTACTAAATGTTATTGATGTCATGTTATTTGTATAGACTTGATTGCATCTTTTATTATTTATTGGTTGAACAATTGACACTCAAAGTTCTAATTGATGTTGTGACTAAGGTCGTTTGATAAAATGGAATAATCAATCGACAGGAAATAACTTGTATTAAGTGTCAACATTTTACTGAATCCTAATCGATCAACTATAAATTGAACGAATTAAAATTAGATATTATTTTGCGCTATGTCATATTATATCCCTTCTTCTTCGCGGTCACATGTATCTTGAAATTCTTAACAAATAAAAAACATCATTTTCAAAGTTTTATAAAAATGATGATGTTATTAGTTTTGTCCCTTTATGCATATAAAATGATAGTTTGTTTTATTCAAAGGGATTTGCATCCTATCACTTTTAATGCATGAGGTGGATGATGTAATCGTTTCCCCAATTTTTATTTTTAATTTTTTTACAATCAATGTTCTTCTCTTACTTTTGTATTTGGTGAAAGACAAGAGGCAGCTCAAACCTTTTTTGCAGTTCATATAATAATAGCAACTTACATAGCTTGAGGAAAATATTCTATCAGTTTACGTTATTCCTCTTTACTTTCCTCTTTCTCTTTGTTTTGTCTTTTAAGCTGTATTTATCATCGATCATCAACCACTTGACTTTTGGCTACATTTGTTATTTATCAATTATCTAACATTTTAAGTTTAAATTTTATTATCAACAATATTAAAAATTTAATGATTTATAAATATTATTATATAATCTTAAAAAAAATTATGATATGTTCTGTTATTATAATCCAACAACTCATGATATTTCTAAACTTTTATTTTTAAAAAATTTTAATTCTATTTTAATATTCAAATATAGTATTATTATCTTTTATATTTTATAAACTAACCTAATCTAGGTCATAGCTTTCTAATTTATCGAAATACGTTCTCTTTTATATTTTTTAAACAACTTAATCTAAATCATGGTTGTCTAATTTATTAAAATACATAAAATAATAAGTACCAATAATTTTAGTATTACAACAGGAGTAAGTCATTATATGTGATCTCTATCGATGAACAATTTGAATAATATATCAGATGTTTCAGATTAAAATCTAATTTCTTTTTAATGTGAAAAAACTCCAATCAACCTAAATTTTATGCAAGTTTGTATGTCGTATTTCTGTTTTAAATATCATCAAAATAATATCAATGACATCATTTCAATAAGATATGATTAACGCTTATCATTCTTCACCTAGAAATCATTATACTTGCACAATAAGGAAACTATCATAAATTTTGTGACATTTTTTAGTCTGTTGCTAAATTATGGTTTCTCATTGTCCCCAGAAATATATCAATTAAATTAAGCCCATTATTTTAACTTTTTCTTTTTTGTGATTAAGTTTGTTGGAAAGTTGAATGGGTCAAATGTGTGAAATTTTCCACAGCAAGTAGTTAGCCGGTATTTGACCATGCAAGGAAAAGAAAAAAAGGGGAAAAACTTAGAAAAAGTATACGTCTATGTCTCTATATTCTCACATCTAATTTACATATTTTCACACCAATTATTGTTAATTAAAATAAAATCCATCATATATGATTTAATTATAAAATATGAATATCAACTATTTATTAATTCATATAAAATATGTTATAGGACAATGAAATTTACACGTAATTACAAGTTTATAATGATTATAAAATAATTTGAAAATATATTAATTTAATATAAATAAAATATCAAAGAATAATAATATTAATTTATGTACTATGATATGAAATATTTAAAATTTTGCTTGATTTTAAGAAAGTACAATTTAGTAAAAGGGAATAAATATCTTTATAATAAATGATAAAATCTTAATAAAAAATCAAAATTTAAATAAAAAATTTGTATTAGATATAAAGACAGTAATAAGAACATAATTTCGAAAAATTATTAAGATTTAATTTTCTAATTTCTACTTATAAATTTTTAAAAACTTTGAGCCGGATGCACGGAAATCAACCATGAGAATTCTAAATGAAAAGAACATTATTGTTTGACTTAATAGGCATGATAGAATCACTAATAAAAATATATAAAAAATTAATTAATTAAATGACATCATGAGGCACAAAATTTTATTTAAGTTAGATGAACAAAAGGATGATATATAAACAAAACAAACTGCAAAAGAACTTTCATTCTATCATCATCCTCTGCTTTCATTTGTTGGTCGGCAAAAATCTTGTTGACTTCTGGACAGCAAAAATTATAAATTAACAAGCAACTTGAAAATATCAAAACCATTTTTTTTTTAAAAGAACCGTACGTGCAAGTTGCAAAAGTTGGATCGTGGTACGGTTATGACCTTGCAAGGGCTCATGAATTTGGTACAGTAGACTTCTTTTGCTATTTATTTACGGCCATTGGCCGCAATACTTACAAAAGCTTAGATGTTGTATTGGACTTTCCTTTGTTGGTAATAAAAGATATAAAAGTAGATTAGGTTGTCAATTGACAGCTTAAGATAGACTAATAATATTTAAAAATCATTGGTAGAAGAACTCAAATTTTATGTATGGGTGAATAAATACAATTGATAATATATTATTATAGGATATAAAGATAAATTCACCTAAAATATCTGTTACTACTCTGTGCATGATGGAGACTTTGTATAAAATAAATTTTTTTCTTTTCACTTTCATTTTATGACCTTTTTATTTAATTATTACAATATTAATTTGATGATTGAGATGTTTTTCGAAGCTCTAACTTCAATTATCTTCCTTCCTATATATTTTGTAGATACGAAAGATGAAAGATGAAATTCTTTATTGACAATGAATTTTATCGAATGAACTAAATTAAATGATACAAGTGATTAGAGATAATAAATTTATTTAATTAAATCAAACAAATTTTATCAATTGAGTTAATTTTTAATGATGTATTAGGCTTTGTTTAGCCTCCGCCATGTGCTAGATTATATTTTTTGTATTAGTGAAATTGAATTTTGTTTGGGTGCTTTGTTTTAATTGAAAATATAATTTCTTTGGTGAAGTTATTGATGAGAAAATATGTCAATGATTGGTTTGGAGTGGAAAAAATATAGCGGAAGGAAGAAAATTAGGATTGTGACAAATGACATGTCACCCTTTGCAACTTGCTATACAGAGTTGAAAACTTTTTGTTTTATTGTAACTGGAGCGACCTGAACGCAGTTAATTCGCTTTACCGTGTCCTTTTAGGCGTAAATAAACTAAAATTGTAGAGTTTCTTGAAAGATATTAAAAAATAGATTTGTTTATTTTTTAAGTGGTTTCTACTTTTTTTTTCCCTATTAAATGAACGAACGAGAAGCCACTAAAGTGCAAATACATATTCATACTTCATCAATACATGTTTTGAAATTTCACCAAAAAAAAAATAAAAATAGATGTTCTGAAAGAAGTGTTAAGAATATAAAAAATAAAATATTGTGATTATAAAAGATTGAAATAATATTTTCTGATAGCTATTGTCTGAAATAATTTTGTCATCAAAACATAATATATAGTCTTAAAGATAAAAAAAGAGAAAATTTAATTTAATGCTTTCTATGATTGTATCTAATGGAAACTTTGTGATATATAGCATTAAAAGTGTTTTATATATTATGTAGTTTGGAGCTTATTAGAATCATGCTTATAGATGAATTCTAAAGTATTATGTCTTTTAAACATGAAAGAATATGTTTTTCAGACATAATCAATCGTGTCTCTAGAATCATAAGTTATCATATTTCTTGAATGTGAACTAACACGTATTTTGATAAGAATTAATATATATTTTAGATATAAACCCTTTTGTCTTGAATATAAATGGACATGTTTTAAACCTTGAATAAACATATATATATATATATATATATGTGTGTGTGTGTGTGTGTGTGTGTGTCTTTTCACCCTTTATATCTCCCTAGATGATCTTTTGTGTGTCTTTCAATATAACGAGATTTTTAACTTTTGGATTATTTTAATAAAAACAAATATTTTATCATAAAATTTATCTGTAATGTTACTTTGAGAACAATTTTAATGATTGAAAATAAAACATTAATAAATGACTATATACATTTTATCGTCTTTATGTCATTATAATTGTATTAAATAATTTTACTATTATACATTATAAGATTTTAATAACAGTTATGTCAAATTATATTAAATTTTTAGCACCATGTTTATTTTACTAACATCCTATTTTACTGGTTAAAGAACCTACATACACAAAAATAAATTTGTCAACTTATCATTCTTTTGTTTTATGTATAATTTTTGAGCTCTTGTTTATTTATTTGTTTTAATGGTAATATGCTTATAAAAATATTTCTAAGCACATCTCCTCCCCATTTTGTTTAGTTTAGATGAAAATATCATGATTAATATGACTTATACAAAGACTTGAAGTACTTCAATTTTGTGATGTTATGCGTTACTTTTTTATCAAATTGAGCAAAACGTTTATCCGTGCGACACAATAGTACCAGTTGCCATATCTTTTACCTTGGATTAACAAAATATAGGAATAAGATGCTATAACTCTATAGAAAATGAGGGAAAAGTAACATAAGTTTTCGAGGTAAAGTGTAGCTTTTAAGTTAATATATTAATGTGTTACTCGATAATTAAACGCAGTTAAACATAATTTTCGTCATCACATTTTATTTATATTTCTTAGAATCATTACAGGTAATTAGAGATTTAAAATATAATTGTAATCGTAACGTTGATTATTTTATAATTATAAAAAATATAAAATAAAAAGAGAAATAAATATAAGGAAATGAAAAACCATCACAATTCCGTGCGCTTCTATATAAAGTTTGCATTTAGTATTAGGGAATAAAAAGAATAAAATAAAATGGATGTAATAGCTGGCTGATTCGATAAGACTTTCCAGCCAATCTCATCTTATTTCGGCTAACTAGTTCACATATCGGCTTACTGTGGGCAAACCAAACGTCAACGGTTGCTTACATCCAACAGACTCTCTCTGTGCGCCCACGTCTGTCAACATCTCATCAGCCATCACACAGCATTTATATTTATATACAAACCAAACACCTTTTCGTCAACGTACCTTCACTTTCTCCTCTATCTGCCGAAACAAACTCCAAGATTTTGAGAAGGAGAAGTGAAAACAGATACAGAGAGAGAGAGAGAGAGAGAGGCACCATGAAGCTTGCTTGGTCTCCAGAAACGGCCTCCAAAGCCTACATAGACACAGTTAAATCCGTAAGCTTCTTCTCTAACCTGAAGAAATCAACAATTAAATTTTCTTTCTTTTCCGTTTAATTTGCAGACTTGCAGTTACTGTGAATTTTTCTTTCATTTTCATTTCTTTGTTTCTTCACTATCTTCTTTTTCTGTTTGATTTTCTCTTCCTCTTCTGAACCGTACATATATTAAATTCCATTAAGTGTTACAATTTTATTAATAACTTACTTAATTTATTGCTTCTCCAGAAACTTTGTTTTTAATCTGCAGATTTTGCAGTGATTTGATTTTCATTTCTTTACTTTTCTTAATCATCCTCTTGCTCAGTATGATATTATCTTCCTCTTCTCTTCTGAATCTAAACTATATATTATATTCAAAAAAGTGTTACAGTTTTGTAAATAATTATTCAATTTTATTACTCTTTCATAAACTTTCTCTCTCTAATTTGCAGACTTGAAGAGTAATTGTTGACTTTTCTTTAATTTTCATTTCTTTATTTCTTCATCGTCTTCTTTCTCGGGATTGTATTATCTTCCTCTCCACTTCTCAACCATGTATTAAATTCAAATTAATGTTTTAATAATTTTATAAATAACTTAATTATTCATTTTTTTTATTCCTTTTCCAGTGCAAGAAATTCAAGGAATCTGGGGTAGCGGAGCTCCTCTCCGCCATGGCTGCTGGTTGGAACGCCAAATTTATTGTGGAGTTATGGTCTCATGGCGGCCCGGTGGCTACAAGTGTCGGCCTGGCGGTTGCGGCACGAAACACAGGTGCAAGGCACGTGTGCATAGTCCCGGATGAAAGGTCGAGAACGGAATACACAAAGGCTATGGCCGAGATGGGTGTGTCACCGCCGCCGGAGATGGTGATCGGAGAGGCAGAAGCAGTCATGGCGAGACTTGAGGGTTTGGATTTCCTGGTGGTGGATTCTAAACGGAGAGACTTTGCTAGGGCTTTGAGGGTTGCAAAGGTGAGCCCTAAAGGGGCAGTTCTGGCATGCAAGAATGCATGGCAAAGAAACGTTTCGGGTTTCAGGTGGCATGGGGTGCTTGCGAGGGGGACACGTGTGGTAAGGTCAGTGTTCTTGCCCGTTGGAAAGGGTTTGGATATCGCTTACATAGGAAGCAGAAATGGGGTAGCAGCAACTGCAACAAAGGGTGCTAGGCGTTGGGTCAAGCACATAGATCAACGATCTGGAGAAGAGCACGTTTTCCGAGAACCATTTTAGTGCATTTAGAAAATATGATTTTAAGTTGTCATGGCGATAATAACAAATTGCATGATAAAAAATAGTTGTGAAACTTTTTACATAATTATCGGATGACAATTTAAAATGATAATAAAACGCACAATCTTGTAGTATAGGAATTATAACAAGGGAGATGTTGATAATATATTTTTGTAAGAGTTTGGCGAATGTAATGTACAGTATGTGTTCATCTAAGTTTTGCAGTTTCTCCAAAGCTTGACTTGCGTTGAAGTAATCATGTTGCTTACATATACAATTGATTCGTTAGTGCTATTGGCTCATTTATTAAAAGGGATGACATGGTGGAGGTAGATGTAGAATTCAAGGAAGGAGGATCATGGAGGGGACCACAAGCACAACTTTTGTTGATGCCGCCATTAACACTACTAATTAATTTGACCAGCTCACTTCAGAGGACACCTTAAAAAGCAATTTTAATTTACGAGTAGTTCTTAGGACATATTTTTTTTTAAGTTGTTGTATCATAATTTTAAATTCTAATTGTGATTGAGATTAGCAGAATTATGAATAAATATAAGAAAATATCACGATTGCAAAATAAATATGTGAAAAATAGTAGTTATTGTGAAAAAATATGATTCGATATTTTCTTTGTATTTTCAATAATCAAAGAGGTAGAATATATATACAAATTCTGAGAGACTAATAAACTTTTAAAGTTACTTCTAAATATTATCCTAATCCTAACAAACTTTTAAAGTTCTCTTAATCTTAACAAACTCCTAAAGTTATAAATATTATCTTAATTCTAACAAACTAGTAAAGTTACTGTCAAATACATATACATATTTACACGATTTCCTAATACTCTCCCACAAGTTAGAGCATGATAGTCTCGAATGCCCAACTTGCCAAGGAGAAATTCAAATTGTTGTTTGCCAAGAGCTTTGATGAATATATCTGTAAGTTGGTTGTAAGTGTGAACATGTATGGTAGCAATATTACCAGCTTGTATTTCATCACGAATGAAGTGACAGTCTACCTTGATATGTTTTGTTCGTTCATGAAACACTGAATTAACAACAATATGAATAGCTACCTAGCTATCACAAAACAGTCTCATAGGCTGAGGATGCAACACTTTCAAATCCTGCAAGATAGTTTTGAGCCACTTTAGCTCACATGTCGTGGTAGCCATAGATTGATACTCAGCCTCCACAGACGAATGAGAAACAGTAGCCTACTTTTTTGCCTTTCAAGATATAGGAGATATACCAGTAATACAAAATAGCCTGTCATAGAATGACGTGTAAGAGGGCAACTTGCCCAATCAGAATTATAGTAGGCATATAATCTCATATCACTATCAGACCGAAGAAAGATCCCTTGTCATGGATGACTTTTTAAATAATGAACCACCCGTATTGCAACATCCCAGTGCTCCTGTCAAGGACATTGCATGAATTGAGCTTAAATATGAACGAAATAGCTAAATTCAAGCAGAGAAATAGTCAAATAGATCAATCTCCTCACAAGTCACTGATATTTTTCAGGATCCTCAAATTCTGCTTCAGCTGCTAAGGCTAAACCATGATTTTGCTCAAGAGGAAAGCTTGCATGTTTAGTTCCTAACAATCTTATTTTTGAAATAATATCTAGAGCATACTTTCTAGGTCATAGAGACGCCAACCCTTTTTGCCATAGGGATAGCCTACAAATACACATCGTTGACTTCGCTCACCAAACTTATCTTTTTGTCGAGGTCGATTGTGAGCATAGCATAAGCATCCGAATGTTCGAATATGAGAATAAGTGGGGGCTTGACCAAATAATACCTCATAAAGACTTTTTCCTTTATGCAAGGTAGTGGGAGTGCGATTAATCAAGTAACCTGCTATAAGGACACGTTCACCTCAGAATTCGATGGGCAAGTTTGCTTGAAAGTGAAGAGCTCGAGCCATATTTAGAATGTGCCTATGTTTCCTCTCTACTTAGCCATTCTATTGAGGAGTGTCAACCATTGATATTTGATGAATTATTCCATGTTTAGCAAAATAATTTTTCAAAGCCTTAAATTTAGTACCATTGTCGCTTCTCATAAGTTTAACCCTTTTATTAAACTGAGTGAACACCATAGCACAAAATTTTTTAAGAATGTCTCCTACTTCACTTTTTTCAGCTAACAAATATATTCAAATAGCACGAGAGAAATCATCCACAATAGTCAAAAAATAGGAAGCACCACAAGAAGAATGTATACGATAAGCACCCCACACATTACAGTGTATCAATTCAAAAGGTTCAATGGTTTTATTATGACTGGAAATAAAAACATCTCTTGTCTGCTTAGCTCTCAAACAAATATCATATATTTGTTCATGCTTATCATT
>JANHAO010022458.1:0-12202 GCA_026873985.1 Saraca asoca
GATTTAGATGTTATATGATTATTGCTTAATGATCAATTATAGGAAGAGGATAGGAAAACTAAGCAATGCATTGAGCTTTTGATGTATTATTTACTTGGCTGAATCTTGACTGCTTAGGATGGATTCATTAATCATTCCAAGGCTTTTTGTTATAATTTTCAACAATTGGATGAACATTTAGTGATCAAGGATGCATTAATCTCAAGCTAGTTAATTCCCTTGGGCTGGTTGTTAATGTAGTTGTAGGATTTAGTTATTGCCAACCCCCCTTTATTTCTAGCTCCTAATATGATTGATGTCATCCATCAAATGATCAAAGGGCTCGACCCGGTGTTGCCTATACTACAAGTAGTTTAGGTAGCTTCAATTTTATAAATTTCTAATTTGATCAATCTCGACAGCCGCATCAGTGTCAAATAGGATGCTATAGCTATCATGGTAACCTTGACATTGAGGTCGCTCGTTCCTAGCCTTTTTTGCAACCTAATTTTCAGAGCCACCATTCTGACTCTCTTTACTATTCTTGTCATTGTTCCTTTTTTTACTCTGGTTAAGGCTATTCGCCTCATCCTTTTGATCAAACTTCTTAGGGCCAAAGGTCTCCTCCCACCGATCTCTTTGGCAGCTCTTTCATAAAATTCATCTAGGTCTTTCACTGGAGACTTATATATACTCTCGTATAGTTTCTTGTCTTTATAAAGTCCTGTCGAGATTGTTGTTAGGATGCTTCCATTTGAAGGATTCTCTACATTATTGACTTCACATCTGAACTAGGAGATGTACCCTTTTAGTGATTCATTTTTTTGCTGAAAGAATGTCATAAAGTGGTAAGATGGTGCAAGCTGCCTTTTCTGTGCCTTATATTGGTTAATGAATCTTCTTTGGCATTCTTCCCAATCGTGAATGTTGTGAGCTTTGAGATTTTTGAACCATGTTTGAGATATGTCTCCTAGAGTGGCTGGAAAGACACGACACTTAACTAAAGGATTAGCTGTTTGAAGATTCATTTGTACATTGAACGCATCCAGGTGTTCGTATAGGTCCTTATCCCATTGTATTGTGGAATAGTAGGAATCTTGAACCTACGAGGGAGAAGCTTTGTCTCAATCTCTTTGGTGAATGGGGTCCTTTCCTGATAATGATCTTGGTAGTCCTGAGCCTAAGAACGTTGTTCTAATTGCTCTACCTTTTGAAATAGCTCCTTAACCATATGATCTTAAGCCTCAGATCGATAGTTGGAAGATCATCAGCTCCTCTTCTTGTCATTGGAGTGGTGATATGAGGTTTTGCAATTTCTTTGCTCATGGCCCAGTGAGTTTTGATCTGAGACATATATCTGACTAGTCTTGTTTGAGCCTTAAGCTTGATGCCCCACCTTGTTGATAACCTCTTTTATCATCCTCACAAGCTTGGTGCACCTCTAATTTTGGCTATAAGTTGGCAGAGTGAGTTGAATGAGTGTGCTGTAATACTTCTCTGGTTGGCCTCTTTTCTTGAGCTCTTTCCCATGGCTGCTGGAGTTATTCTCTGGATGTAACAACTTTAACATGCTTTTATGGGTCCTGTGCTTGTGCTTGAGTCAGTGCCCTAACTGCCTTAACTAACTCTCATATTGTTTTCTTAAGCGTTTCATGACATCAATGCCACACTTGCACTCTATCAATCCCATAAACAATAACAGCAAGTTAGCGAAGGCCCATTAGGGGTATGCCAATAACAACACCAGTGGTAAGAATGGCAAAAGTGCCAACTATAGGAGGAACTAGGTCTCTCTATTGTTCCATGCGGTCGTCAGGCTAGTTAACTACAATATTAAAACTCCTAGTGGTTCTTCCTCTAACCATCGAAAAATCAAGGAGAATATAGTTTAGAGCCCTCTTTCTAGCACCAAAATGTTAACGGTAAAATTCAGTCAACCCAAGTCTGAAACCTCACACTGCAGATTGAATGTAAATAGAAAGAGAGAGAGAGAGAGAGAGAATAGGGAGACACCAGAAAGTTTTTAATATGGTTCAACTAAAGTCAATTAAACCTTACATCTATGATTTTTTTTACTCTTTGCTAAGTATTTTGTATTTGATGATTAATCTTATCATACGCAATAATTTCATCCCCTTTTATAATGATTGGAGGTTACAATTTGAATGTAAATGTATAACATATAAGTATCATGACTTGATTAAGATTATATAATAGATAAGGATTGATGGTTATAATAGATTCCCATTAAGATAGGAAACTAAATAGATTTCCCTGGATTGATGGTTAGAGATACATGTTTTGATCTATGAGCTAAGCCCTTCTCTCAACAACTTGAGATTGCTGCTTTGACTTGTGTTGACTAATGACTTGAGCTCGCATTTGGTGACCTAATGTCTTAGTCCAGTTGCCTCAATCCTTGATGAGTTAGGTCCTTATTAGCTAAACTTGTCCCTTAGGTTTTTACCAACCCATTTGTATGGTTAGAGATGTGTGCTTCGATCTACAAGCTAAGCCTTGCTCTCAATAACCTAAGGTTGCTACTTTGACCTGTGTTGACCAGCGACTTGAGCTTGCTTTTGGTGACCTAGTGTCTTGGTCTAGTGGCCTCAATCCTGAATAAGTTGGATCCTTATTAGCTAGACTTCTCCCTTGGGCTTTTACCAGCCTATTTGTATGGTACCAAAAATTACCCACAACAGTACTTTATTTACATGACTTAGTTCTTTTCTACTATTAGGGAGCATTAAGCTCTTCCAATTTTTTTACATTGGTTTTTTGTTGTACTAGATCATTTTCTCAATCAATTCAATTTTATTAACCAATGATGGTGCTAGAGAAATAACAACTTGTACCTCTTTAAGAGAAATGTTACATGATTTTTCACTCTCACTATTTAACCAATAAATAAAATAAGGTCCTTCATTAACCTTAGTGGTGTGGATTAGACAATAAAATCTATTACTTTTATAACTATTTTTTTTACCTATTATAACATCCAACAAAGTGACCATCAATAGTCTTTGGATCAAGTTACTTTATAAATGGATCATATGGATTCACTTTAGCCTTGCAACCCCAAACATGGAAATGGCTAAGACTAGGCTTTTCCTATATAGCAAATCATATGTGATTTTAAATACATACTTACTAGGGACTTTATTCAGAATATACATTGTGATCTTTAAAGTATCACCCTATACAAAATTTAGTGAAATCAAATGCACAAATATGCATCTAATCATGTCCATGAGCATGTAATTCTACCTTTTTGCAATCCAATCTTGTTTAGGCATTCCAGACATAAGGTTGATAGCCTTAAAAATTATAATTTCAGATATATCACATCAAAGAATTAAAATTTCCATCAATTGATCATACATTCGTAGCACTCACTAGCTTTATTATAACTAATGCACTTTATTTTCTTATCATTTTAAGTTCAATCTTAACTTCAAAGCCCTAAAAGAATTTAAGCATTCTAACTTTTTAGAGGATATTCCCACCGAACAAAAAAAAAAATTGATCAATCACCAATGAAAGTGAAATATCAATATCTATCGATAGCACTTAATGTTATCACTTCACCTATATTATTGTGAATTAAATCTAATATACCTAACATTCTAGTCCACTAACTCTAGCAAAGAGTATATATCTTGATGTAATCAATACACATATCAAAAGGGATAATCTTACATTATGAAGAATCTCTTTTTTTATCCATCACTCCATCCTTCTATGGAGATATCACCTAGATATGTATTCCATAGTGTTGAAAATCCCACATTAATTATAACCCTTTTATGTCCAATCACAGTATTTAACTAGCTAATTCTTTAATTTCAAACATCAACTAATGGCTTTTATCACTTGGCTTCCTCTTGATTCTTAACGCTTATAATAAATTTGTAATAGAAATGATTACACTTTTTTCTAATCACCAAGTGTTCACTGGAATATCTCACTAGAGTTAGTGAAACATCTTGATTTATTATGATACACATTCAACTAAGCTTTCTTGCTTCTCAAAATTAGGTTTTTTTTTTATGTGATTTATTTCCACACTCAGTACTCAATTCGTGTGAAACAAAGTAAGCACAGAGTTCTTTTAATACTTCATGTCATCTTCCATTTGGCTTACCCTAGATGGACCTGCGAACGGCCCAGAAGTGGCAAAGGATCAGCTCGAAGAATGCTCAGATCGCTATGCCTTTAGTTGATGTCACGAAGTGACCTCCTCAGCTCGAGCTCATGCATGACAGAACGAGCTTGACCTCTCCATCCCGAGGATGGGCACGTCCCTAGATTGAATGATCTAGCTAATGAAGTATGACTAGCGACCTGGGAGCTTGCTAGACAGAAGACTCATTTACACTCTACCCAGCAGACACACCAGGCCCACCTACTGAAAATAATCTGCTATAGCCGAATAATAGGATTTTGTCTGTCTATTCTGTCTTGTATGTTGAATGTTGATGTAATAGATTTACTGCATATGAAATTACTATTGTAACCTCCTCTCCTCTATAAATATGAGGAAGAGCCCTCTGCAAAGGAGAGAGATATGTGTATACTGGTAGAAACTCTACCAAAAGAGAGAGCTTAAGTGTCGAAACTCTGTAGAAATATTTTCACAATATTACATTACCGTGGATGTAAGGTTCGATTCTATCCAGAATTGGTCGAACTACATTAAAAATCTTGTATCTTCTTGTTGCTCTTCCCTTCTTCTTTGTGTGTTTTGCTGACTTTTTGTGTCTGAATCGGTTAACAGCTTGAGATCCCAAAAGAATCCCCCCGTTGGCCAAAGTTTGGCTCAATACCAAAATTTGATGTCAACATTTTTAGCGCCATCTGTGGGGATCTCACCTGTTCTAGTTTGTTTCCTATTGCAATGGCCAAGGGAAGAGCCACGAGAGCTTCAAATGTGTAACCCCATCCTCTAGAAGGTCATGTCTCAATGACAGACTCTTCCACCGTTCCTGTCATCGGAGCAACCACTAGCATTCCTCCAGCTAGCTCTGTACAACCAGTTTTTGCCGCCAATGGCACCGATGGACTACAAGGTTGACTCCAATGCCAGGAGAAGCTTGAACACATGATGGGAAAGCTGGCTAAAATAGTCACAATGTTAGTGCAAGCACAAGCTCAAAAGGTGCGAGGACAGGTTGAGGCCGCTGCACTCAGAGTTGAATGTTCTGATGAAATTGACTAAGAGCAAACTTTGAATCACCATCCACATGGTTGGAAAAGTGAACCAAGCATTTGGAGAAGCACCCTCAAGCTCGAAATGACCAAGGTCACTTTGGGGAATGAACTTCTTTCTCTAGGGAAATCAAGGAGGAACCCTTCACCGTGCAAGCTCAAAGTTCCAACCATTCCATTATATGATGGAGATAGCAACTCGTGCAACCATTTAGACATGTTCAACATCCAGATGGACCTCCAAACTTGCAACTCCTTAATCAGGTGTCATGTTTTTCCTGTTACTCTGGGTGAAGTCCCTCGAATGTGATTCAGGAGCCTCCCAGCTCAGAGCATTAGCATTTGGGATGAGTGTCAGGAAAAGTTCATTGACCAATATAGAGCACTGAAGAAGCTTCTCATGCCCCCATGCCATCTCACTATGGTCTTCTAGAATAAGCATGAAATGTTGAAACATTACATTGCTTGCTTCAGATGCGAGGTTAACAATGTGGAAAAGCCCTCAGACTAGGCCATCCTGACTGCCATCTTAGTGGGACTTCACAAAGATAGAAAGCTATTTAACAATTTGTACAAGTCCCTAGTTAGCAACTTGGGTGAGTTTTATGAGTGAGCTACGAAGCAAATCAGATGGGATGAAGCTTTCAGTCCGCAGAAGCCCAAGGTGAGTAGCTCGACCCAAAGTAAGAAGAGGAGTAACCGTGGAAGTGAAAATGATAGCCTCAATCCTCAGCTCGCTAAGAAGGGCAAGGATGAGCGACCCCCATTTTCAGGTCATCATAGCACCTATAGCATCTTATCATATGCCCAAGACAAGATTTGCTATGGAAAGGGACAAAGAGGATTTCAGAAAACCTCCACCCTTGAAGACTCCCAGTAAGTCTAGACTCAACTGAGGAAAATTCTGCATGTACCACAACAAGTTCAGGCATGTTACCTCAAAGTGTTGGGTGCTGAGAGATGCTATCGAAGATTTCATCAAAAGAGGTCGCTTGCATGACTATTTTATGTAGCCTTCCAAGCAATGGCTTGGGCCATCTCGACAGGACCCCGAGTGAGAGCAGTCTTTTACTATCAGGACTATCTATTAAATTTCTATAATTATGTAAACATTTTGAATACTCTACTGATTTTAATTTTTTTTTTGAATAGGTGACTCACCTAAATGGCAACTCTCTATTTGGGCACAAAATCGCCTCGGCCACAAGATCGATCACCTTTTTATTTAGGCAAAAGATTGCCTTAACTATAAGGTCGATCACCCTTTTATTTGGGCACAAGATCGCCCTGACCATAAGATCGGTCACCTTTTTCTTTGGGCACAAGATTACCCTAGCCACAAGATCAGCTAACTTTTATTTCATAGCTCTTATGTGAACTTTTATTTCATAGCTCTCATGCAAACCTATTTATTTAATTGGCCACGAGATCGGCATGAGCACGAGATCGCTCAAACTTATCTATGTCGCAGCTCTCATGTGAACTTACTTTATTTTGTAGATTTTGTGTGAATCTATTTGCATATTTGGCCACCAGATCGGCTCGAGCACGAGATCTCTCACACTTATCTATTTCATAGATCTCATGTGAACATACTTTATTTCACAGCTTTTGTGCAAATTTATTTGCATATTTGGCCATGAGATCGACCCGAGCACGAGATCCTCACTCTTTAATTTCTTAGCTCTCATGCGAACTCTACTATTTCACAACTTTCATGCGAACTTATCTATTTGACCATGGGATTGGCCCAAGCACGAGATTACTCTAATTTACTCACACAGTTTTATGATTATGTGCAGATTGCACAGATTGTTTGAACAATGCATATACAAGAGTAGCACATAGAGATTGCAAAAAGGAAACTATATTCAGTAAAAGATCTCAACGAAGCAGAACTACATCAGAAAGCTCTAGATATGGGCTAATCAAAATACAAAAGGAAAAACCTAAGACTAAGAAGAAGAACTGGCCGCAAGGGGCCACACCCTAGCTGATTAGAGCTCGTAAGCCACCAAGGTCCTCAAATTTCCCTTCCAATGCATCCTTGGTGGCGGCACCACAACTCTTTATTTTCTCTGGCCTCCAGCTCCTTATCTGATTCATAAAGGAAACAAATCAGGAAACGCCAAGAACTTGGCCGGTCGAACAATTGCCTCACAGCAGAGCTGAGAAGATGTAATCTAAGATCCATATGAGATCCTTCCACGTTATCGGGGAAGCCAAACCTTCCAAATTCTCTATGCAGTAGACCATACACACCCCAGTGGAGAGCCAAAACATCAAAAATAATGGTGGTTCATCCAAAACCTTCATGTTTTACTCAGTGGAAATGCAGAAGGGATTCCTCTCCCTTATATAGAGCCAAGTCCGGCTCCATCGAAGGATCTAGATCCATCCCCCCAACTATAATCATTTATTACCTCAAAAAAGGTTAAGGCTGGCTCACCAGCAGTCATCAGACATATGCCATGAGAAACATGGCCTAGAACAAATGAAACGATAGTCTCAGAAGAAGACTTTGATTGAATAGATGCCGAAGAGTCTCAACTCCCAGCCTTAAAGCGAGCTGAGAGATAGGGAGCTTATGTTATATGTGAAATTTGGCTTGCCCTAGATGGACCTGCGAGCAGCCCAAAAGTGATAAAGGATCAGCTCGAACAATGCTCAGGTCATTATGCCTTTAGTTCGCGTCGTGAAGTGACCTCCTCAGCTCGAGCTCGTGCATGACAGGACGAGCTTGACCTTTCCATCCCAAGGACGGGCACGTCCTCAGACTGAATGATCTAGCTAATGAAGTATGACTAGCAACCTGGGAGCTCGCTAGGCAGAAGACCTATTCACACTCTACCTAGCAGACACACTGGGCCCACCTGCTGAATTCAATTTGCCATAGTCGAATAATAGGATTTTGTCTGTCTATTCTATCTTGTATGTTAAATGTTGATGTAATAGATTTACCGCATATGAAATTACTATTATAACCTCCTCTCTTCTATAAATATGAGGAAGGAGCCCTTTGCAAGGAGAGAGATATATGTATACTGGAAGAAACTCTACCAAAAGAGAGAGCCTGAGTGCCAAAACTCTATAGAAACATTTTCACAATATTACATTACCGTGGACGTAGGGTTCGGTTCTATCCAAATTTGGCCAAACTACGTTAAAAATCTTATATCTTCTTGCTGCTCTTCCCTTCTTCCTTGTGTGTTTTGCTGATTTTCTGTGTCTAAACTAATTAACAGCTTAAGATCTTAAAAGAATCCCCCCATTAGCCAGAGTTTGGCTCAATACCAAAATCCAATGTCAACAGCGAACTATAGAGGTCATTTTACTAAAAGTCTACTTACCCTCATGGGTGTGATGTGATGTCTCAAGAACATCAATTTGAATTGGAAGAGACTTCAAAACATGCTAAATCAAATGACTATTTTCTAAGTCCTCTTTCATGCCCATAAACAATTATAATAATATACTAGTTCCACGATATGCTCACTAACACCTTATAAATAGTTTTATCCATCAATAAGAGGTAATATCCTTTCTGACCCTATTGAACTTTACAAACTTATTAATTACAAAGTTCATAATCACTTTAGCATTTGGATAGTTAGCAATACCTTTTATGATGGTTGTCACGACCCGCCTAAGGGGGTCCATGACCAACGTAGAAGGTCACTCGTAGGAAACCTCCTACAAGCCTGACTATGTATATGGACTTATGAATACATCTATTTCTGCCAAAAATCTAGCAAAGTTTCCCTTATAATCTGGATGCCTAAGCTCAAGGCCTTAATACACAACAAGGGCCACGCACCCATCAAAACGTATATACTAGATAAACAAACACGCAGTGGCCTAGACTAGACAACAACAACCTATTAGGCATCCAGGACTCAATTACAAATATAATACACTAAATATTCCTACTTAATAGCCAAGCCACAATATCAACGTATATATATAAGGCCTTCACAAACATACAATATGGGCTATATGCCCAACAAAGCATATGTAGCAACAAGTTAAACACGTAGTGGCCCAAACTAGACTTTTATCTTATTGGGTATCTTATACCTATACTAATGCAATCCATAAGTATTATTATTATTTTATAGTTTGCTATTTATATATATGTACTATTTTGATACCTTTTATTTTCTATTGAAAGAGTTCCAAAATTTAGTGAGCGAGTAGTCCCACCAAAGACTAAAAATTTAATTTACAAATTGATTATATGAAATCCATCAAAGAGACATATATTTGAAACTAAATATTTTTGTTAAACAAATGTTCTACTAAAACGAAAACTTTTTTGAAAACTCTTTCATACTTTTTCTTGTAAGAGGAAAACACATTTTTCTTAAAACAGCTTCTTCAATAGTCCAAAATTTATTTATCCAATAGATTATTTCAAAACGTAATTCTTTTTCTTTAAAAACAAATATTAATTCAATCCAGATAATTCCAATAGGTAATCAGAATCGATCAGATCGCCCCTATACCATCCACAATACCAATCAGTTATATCATTTAATTACACCCTCCCCCTTATTGCTCAAACTGTCACCGAGTGGTTATAAGTGCACCTGAGGGTTTCTTGGGATTATCCAGTGGTTTTGAACCTCAAGGAATCCAACAGGGAACTAGAACCAGATCTCCAAGTCCAATCATATTACATTAAACCAGTCCACCCCCTTATTTCTCTTATAGATTAAAATTGATATACACAGGTGCACTTACGGGTTGCCAAGGAATTACTAATGGATCCTTAATTAAGTAAAATATATTATATAATAAGAAATTTATTGTTCAGCTAAACAATAGTATCAAAATTTATTTAAATCAATCAACTTATTTTCAAAACTAGCTATAGCATTTTCATATACATTTTTATTCAAAACATAATATCAACACCTGAATTTCAAGGAAACTTCTATTGGTAATCGCGACACCATCAATATTTCCTTTTCACTTATTACATGTATCAAATACTTATATTCATCAGTCATATATCTTATTACTACTCCTTGGGCTATTATCGTCATTCAGACCATTTTCTGCATTATCCAGCCATACAGGCTATTCTCAAATATTACTAGATTACTAATAGGTTTGCATTGAGTCCAGGGTCTCATATTATCCAAACTTTTCTTATTGAAAATATTTCTCATTAATTCTTATAATATAACAAGATAAAAAATATTTTTAAATACAAATATTATCTTAGAATAAATCATCATCAGTATTTCAAATTATTGAAATCATCATTCTATTATTTAATTAAATTACCTTTCAACACAAAACAACTTTTGTAAGGGTAGGACTATCCACTCACATCCAAATTGTAAAACTTATAGAAATATTAAACGTTGCAGAATCTATAATTTACCAAAAACACATCTATATCAAATTATCAACAAAATTTTCCAATTTCATCAACTACACATTTTCAAGCTTCCATACAAATTTCTTGATAACTCTCAATCCAAATACTACGGAATAAAATGAACGATTTAGAATTACTCACCATGTTTCGAAGGTCTACTGGTCAGCTCGCCGCCGGCCCATATCCCATGCTTGGCCGAAACAGCATGAAAGTAGAGGAAAAAAAAGAAACAAAATTGCTACAGGACTCCCTGACCTCCGTATCACGCCAACATAGTCGGGGGCGATAGGAATAGTTAAGTGGCAAGTTGCTTCGTCGGAACCTCCATTTCCAGTCGGTGGAACTTCTACTGGGCCAAAGAGTACTTCGGCCAAAAAGGAAAAGAGATAGCAAGAATCAAGTTTAAGCTTCCTCTGGTCAGAAGCAAGGCTTTGGAAGGCCACAAACGGCCAGAGTTTCGTCGGCCATACGAGAAGCTCGGGAATGTTCCAAATAAAACCAAAAAATAGAGAAGAAAGGGAAGAACATAGCCAGGGAGGAAAGGTGCCTACATAGGGGGAGGGGCACGGGAGGGGCCGATTTCTTATATATAAAAAAATATTTTATATAATTTTGCACTTTAGCCCCCAAGGTTTGCACCACCTTTCACTATGGCCTAAAACTTTGCGCCGACTTAACAAAGGCCCAGTTTCCACCAATCTTTTCAATTTAGTCCCTACTGATCTTTCAATTTAGTCTTTTTTTTCAATTTTAATTTTATTTAGTTTTTTTCATTTTTTAGGTGTTATAAATTCTTCCCCCCATCAAAAGAATTCATCCTCAAATTCTAAAAAAAATTGGTTATATCAAAGCAAACAAAATATTACAGAAAATGATGGGGGTATCTTCTCATCACGCTTCCACTGTGCACTCTAATTTTAGAGAACAAAAGAACCCTATTAGGGTGATATGTGGTTCTAAGGGAAACCAAGGGATGAGATTTTACTCCGTTTTGCTAGACATAGAGTCAAATTCTAATGAATTTATCCAGAGCCACATGCAAGGGTCTGTATTTTCCTTGATTCATTCAAAAATACTTTCTAAAACTTAATGATTTTCCCAAGTTTCCTATGCAAGAATATTCTAGAAACAATTCAACAATCACACATGAACAATCAATAGAATCATTTAAAATTGCACGATAGTATTCAGACAAAATGATATTAAAATTGACCTAATGAAGGATCGTGTAACAAAGAATGACATCTTCAAATGCTAGACAACTGCATAAAGCAATTGACAGAACTATTATTACCAACAAAACCAAACATCTACTCTATTCAATTCTCAATTAATGACCTAAACCACTAGCAAATCACAGAACACTTATTTATTGAACTAATATTATTGGTATCAAATTCCATAATTCATAAAAAGCATTAGCATGACCTATCGAACTTAGAATTCAAAAAAAAATGGATAGATGCTAATCAAAATAAAATAAAAAATGGCATTTTCACATACTGAACATATAATAGATCAATACATAGCAGTAACTTAGAGATAAAGCAATGATACTATTAATTCAAGTCACATAACATTTCAATATAAACTTTATCAGAAATAATAACCCAATACAAAACTAAG
>JANHAO010022459.1:0-12195 GCA_026873985.1 Saraca asoca
AGCCCATGCCAAAAAATGTTGGGGTAAGTATTTTATTTTGTGTTTGGTTGAATCTTCTACTTTGTGGACTTTATTTTGATGATAATTGAGAAGGGCCATTGGGCTTTCATGACTTTCAATGAAATTAGAACCAATGAGAACACAAATTGATGATGTTTGATTTCATGAAATTAGGTGAATTAGAGATAGATCTATTTATAAGCACAGAACTGTTTGTAGCTGAGGATAGGGCTTTGTAGTTTCGGGCTGTGAATTAATTCATGAATCGATTTCCTTTTGAATTTTCACATATAAATGCATCAATGAATCGATTCACATATGTTTCATCATCATAAATTGATTTGGTAATCGATTCATGTTGTGTTGTTATGTTTGACCTTTCCAGATCGGAGGTTTAGAAACTTTATGAAATCAATTTGGTAATTGATTCATTTTTAATGAATCGATTACCGAATCGATTCATTGAACTTTATGAAATCGATTGGAGCTTCTATCATTGAATTTGCCAACAAAATCCAAATTCAACAACAAAACTTAAATATCAAATTCAACAATAGATCTTGGGTAGCTTCTTTGTGACCTTTGGCTACTTCTCCTCTAGTGGAACCTTCTTTGACATGGTTGATTTCTTCTCCTCAGCAAGTTTCTTCTTCACGAGCTTGATGTCATTTGGAATTGAAATTTAGGGAATTTGGAACCTCTAGGATTTACAAGAATAGAGTTTTAGAAATTTGATTCTCAAATAAGGTTTTTTTCCCATAATTTCCTGATTTCATATCATTAGAGTTTTGGAAATTTTAGTTTTCAAATCAACAAGTCCACATAGGACTATGTGATTAAAAAAATTGCTATATAAGAAAGCAAATGAAACTATTAATGACAAAACTAATTGGGTCTAAATTTAAATAGAATTGGACTTAATTAACATCAATATAAAATGTAGGACTAATTTGATATCATACATATCTTTCAAAGATGAATTTGACCATTAACTTTGAAAAAATATAACAGATGACCAATATAGAACCATGCTTTTTAGAGAAAAATATGTAGAACTTCCATAAGATCAACAAAATTTGTGTAATCTGCTTGAAGATTAACAATTGTTTATAGTTAGCTATAGGAAAAGCATTTCTCCATTGAAATGAAAGCTTTAAGAAATCTTCTAAATTGTGAAGCAAATATATAAATAGAAGCTGGATTGATTAAGAAGCAAAAAGTTACAAAGCGATATCGATCAAGCAAGTGATTAAAGTTTATTTCTGTTAAGCCATGCCTTCAATTTTGTTTATAAATATTAGTTGGAAGATAAGTTCTTTCAATTCTTTTGCATAAGTAAGCAATTGTTGCTCATATTAGCTTTCATGATTAAATTCAAAACCTTCAGCACCAAGTCCAAGCTCCAAGCTAACTTCCATTTCCTCCCTTAGGCATATATTGGCCACACCTATAATGCCTAAATTTCTTTTGAAATAATATTTATAAAATAGTACAAAAAATTAAATTTTAGACTTAAATGAAGTATACTTAACATATAGTTATAACTATTTTGGGTATCTAAAGTACATGTTATTTATTAAAGCCTTGAGTACTTGTTTATTTCATTAACTTAAGTTGCATAATGCACATTTTAAACATGTTTGTTCGAATGAAAGGAAGTTTAAATATTTGTTTATTGACTTTAATACATGTGACTTAAACAAGCTTTCACAAAATTTAGTTATCTTAAAATCTGATTAACTTTTATTGCACAAACATTGTTTTCCCCATTTATATTTCATGCTTTTCCCTTTCCCAAAGACCTTTGCCTGAATGCCACGCTTCATGAGCCTTACGCTCTTGCTTTGCTCCTTTCCCCAATAACGACCACATTATTTCGCATTCGATGGATGCATGTTTTGGCTGGTGGTCTTGATTAGCCGACAGCAAATTAAGGAGGAACCCTTCTCCCCTAATTTAGTCATGCCTCACAACTAGTAGATGGTTTCACGATAACCTAGTGTAATCAAACAACCACCTGATCTTTCACCATCAACCACTAGTCTATCTTCAGCTGCATTGTCCATCTCTATCTTTTTGGCCAGAATCAAATAGCAAGGAAGGGCCAAAGTTGCTTTCTATTTTGGCCCTATGAACCCAGCTAGTGCTGCCCTCATTGATTCCAATTTGAGCTGTGTTTCTACCCTTTAAAACATAGGTGAGTGGGTTCGGCCCTTTTTCTTTATAATTCTAGGAACTCTATTATTGATTTGAACTAAGTAATGCTAGAATCCTAAACCCTAATAGTTATGTTTTTTTTTCATGGGTCAGCTATAAGCTTTAAGTTGAACCAGGGAATTGATCAACCATATTGGATATTAAGAGGTAGGTATGTACTTAATTGCTTGAAGCTTGATTTTTTTTTCATGGAATAGAATGGATTATACTAAATTAGAATAGGATAAATTATGGGCCAATTTGAGAATGGAATATTTGATGGTGTGTGTGGGCAAAACTCCAAATTATGTCTCTTACTGCCTTGGAAATAAGCTTAAGCTCAAGCTTGAAATTGGAAGTAGGATGTGTAACTATGGAAATTTGGATTTTAAAAAAAAAAACAAAGAGATGCTAAATTCAACAATTTAAAAGTCCTAATCTACTTCTTTGTAGGATTAGAATGTAACTAAGCCAATTTGAGAAAGATGAACTGTTGGCATAGCCAACTTGGGAGTTATGAAAGTTGCTACTTGGGGAGTTTAAGAATGTTTTAAGGTTATCCTCATAATAATTTTGAAACTATTTTAGTATCTTTTTGGCTATAGGTGAGTTTCAGATTAATTGAAATGTTTTCATAGCTAATTGGTGACTGTTTAATGGCCATAGTTAGGTTAGCTTTGGTTAACCAACCTTACGGTAAGTTAAATGAAATTTTAGGTTAATATAAATGTTGTAGGATAATTATGAGGATGGAAATAGTTTGGGTTGAAGCATTGGTAGTTAAACAAACCACATTAGATAAAAACTATGATTAGTTTAGTAGACTTTTAATTATTCTAAGTTAAGTTTGGAAGGGTGAAAAGTAATGCTTTGAGCCTTAGTATAAGCTTTCAACTCTTTTTTGTTAGTTTTCCATTAATTGAAATGAAAAAACATTTTCTATAATTAGGCTCCAAAGATCTTAGAATTCATGGCGTGTTAGAACAAGCTTGAAGCCATAAAGAAGGATGGAAAGATATCGAATACACTAAACCAAGGAAGCTTCAAAACTAAGCTTCATGATCTTAGAGTTTGTGAGTGAATAATTCATCCTCTTTTTGAATTTGTGTATTGCAAAAGTCTAATTTTGAAATAGTTAAGTTAAACTTATATTATATTGAAATTTTAAAACTAGATGAATTTCTATGAATGTTTTATACTTGAAAATTTGTGATCTAGATATGACAAATTACATTTTTATGATTTTGGTATAGAAAGCTTAATCTTGCGAGTCTAGCACTATTGGATCATATGGAAACCAATTTGTTTCATTTGTTTTGATTTGAATTACTTCAAACCTTATGAAAATGTGATAGAAATGACAAATGATAAATTGTTGTATTGATATTAATTGAATTGCAAATGAATTTTGTTTAAAGAAAGGGCATCTCCTTCTTGGCTTTATGTTGTATTCTTTTTCTTTGATCCTTAAAGAACTCCTTAGAAAACCTCCTAGTGCACTTGTGAATAGAATTAAACTGAGAAATGAAATTGGCGGAGGGATAAGGGGATAATAACTACGGGAAGTATAAGGTGAATGGTAGTGATTGAATACTATTACATAAGGTTGTCTATAGGAACTCACCATTGGATCCTAACTATATATTGAGATCTTGTATTTTCATGATACATGTATGAAGTATGAAGTATGAAGTATGAAATATTTTATCTAATTTTCATCTTAATAAGTATATTTGAAATCACATGTCATGTTTCTTATATTTTATGTTTAGGAAAACTTTAAAGTGTGGAAGCATATTTTTTTCTAGTTTCAACTCCCATATTAGGTTTAAACTTTGTTTTTGTTATATCTATTGAAATTGACTTTCACAATTGTTTCAATGGTGTCTTCATATTTGATAAGTTATGGATTTTGAGTTTTAATGGTTCTGAGACTAAAATTCTCAATTTGCAAGGTGTTTCATAAATGAGTATGTACTATGTTTATTTTGATTTCATTTGGATATAATTGTGATTAATCATCAATTCCTAGTGAATTATTTAATCATTGGGTTTATAAGAAACTCACTCTTTTTTTTTAAATTATTTTTTAGAGTTTGAGACTATCCCTACTATCCCTCCTCATCCACCTGAACTTGAGCCTACTCCTTGATGGGATAGGCCACCTTTGTGGAGCATGGAGGCATTTTATTGGAGGTATTTTTGTAATTTGCTGAGTTGAGTATTCCTATATGCATATGTGGTTGTTTGTCCAATGGATTATGTATATTAATGTGTCCGAGCATTGTGATGCATTTTGATTGTTTTTGTAGGTCTTGAGTAGGGCATGACCCTCAATTATTGTATTGCCCTATGGCCCAATGTCATGCCCTGATTCCCAAGCATTTGACTAGCATAGAAAGTTACCTAAAGGTGGCTTCCTATAAGCCTAAACCACACAGTAAAACTCTAGATGCTATACATTTTCCTATGTGAAAAGTGATTTGACAACTATAAATTATAAAGTATAAGATGAATAAGTGTGAAAAGCCTTGACACATTTATTGAAATACTTGTTCAAGTTTCTAACAAAAATTTAGCAAAGTCTCCTTTGTTTTCTAAATCCTGAACCATAGGCTAGTACAACAACTGAGGGCCACAAGCCTTATTCAAGACCTATATAAACAATCAAAATGTATTACAAGGCCCAAACACAACAATATACATAATCCACTGGGAAAATAATCACATATGCATATGAGAAGACTCAACCTACTTAACTGCCAAAATATATCCAATAAAATGACTTCATGCTCTGTAAAGGTAGCCTACCCTATTAAGGAGCAGACTCAGGTCCAAGTGGATGAGGAGGGATAGCAGGGGTAGCCTTAGACTTTTAAAAATGATTTAAAATAGAGTAAGTTTTTTAAAAATCTAGTGAGTGAATAATTCACTAGGAATCGATGGTTAATCACAAGTATACTTAAATGAAATCCAATATAAACTTATATACATACTCATTAACGAAACATCCTGCGAATTAAAAATTTTAGTCTTAAAACCATTAAAACTCAAGACCCATAACTCATCAAATTTAAGGATACATTTGAACAACTGAAAAAAGTCAATTTCAATAAATATAGCAAAAACAAATTTTAAATCTAATATGGGAGTTGAAACTAGAAAAGACCATAATTTCACACTTTAAAGTTTTTCCAAACAATAAGAAACATGTGATATGATTTCAATTATACTCATCAAGATGAAAGTAAATAAAATATTTCATACTTTATAAATATACATGTATCATGAAAATACAAGATCCTAATATACAATTAGGATTAAATGGTTGATTAAGGAAAGGTTAGAAAACTCTATTCATCAAATCCATAAAAACTATAGGAGAATTAGTCAATGCAAAAGACATCACCAAAAATTCATAGTGACCATACTGAGTGCGAAAAATAGTTTTTGAAATGTCTTCCTTTCAAATTTGTAATTGATGATAGCTTAAATGCAAACCAATCTTTGAAAAGCATTGGGCACCCTAGAGTTGACCAAACAAGTCTTCAATCATTGACAATGGATATCTATTCTTCATTATGACTTTATTTAGTTGCATATGATCAATACACAGACTCAAAGTTCCATCCTTCTTTTTCATGAACTAGAGCTTCCCATGGTGATGTACTAAGTCAATTGAAGCTTTTGTCAACTAAGTCTTGGAACTGTACTTTCAATTCTTTCAATTCAACTACTTTGGTAAGGTGGAATGGAAATGGGATCAATGTCTAAAGAAATATCAATATCAACTCAATTTCTCATTCTGGTGGCATTCTAAGTAGCTCTTACTGAAAAACATTTGGGAATTCTTGAACCACCAATACATCTTCCACTTTTTGTTGTAAATGTTCTATGTTCTTAACATAAGCTAGATAGGCCTCACATCCTTTCCTAAACATCTTTCTCAAACTTAAAGCATAAATAAGGTTAATAGGAGTATCACTCTTATCTCTTTGAAGCAGAATGAGATCTTCATCTAGTATACAAAAACTAAGTACCTGATGGCTATTTGAATCGGCCAAAAATAGTACTAGATCACTAAAGCTAGTAACTAGGATGAGAGTAAGTCATGTTTACAAAGACTGGTGATCTATTTTGTATATGTTTATAGCATGAAATGGGGGGTTGGCTAATTAGATACAATTAAGAATTGAATTAAATAGGTTGCATACAAATCAAAATAGAATTAACAAATATGAAAATTTAGTTCTAAGAAGGCTCAATCCAAGGGGCTTTTGCAACTAATTCATTGACTGATCATTGACATTAATGTTTTATTCTCATTTTGACCACCTAGCCAAGATATCGATTAAGCCTAGAACCAATTAATGACCATCTAATTGGCTCTTATTGCCAAATAAATGAAACCCAACACTTCCACCAATTTAATAATAGCTTTAAGTTCTAAAAACATTAGGTCTTATTAATTGAATCACCCTAGTAACAACCCTATTAACTACCCTTAATTCCCTTAGGAAGATTAACTCACCTCAACAGTAAATCAACCCCTATTGCCATATAAACCAAATAGACACTAACAACCATAAGTTGCCAAGGAAATTATATATAATAAAATCATGAAATCAAAAGAATCAAATAAGGAATGAATTGAAATTAAGATCAAGTCTCACAATTAAGAAAGAATTGGAGCAGAAATTTCCTTAGATTGAGATGAGAATTCAATTACACAATAATGGAAAGGAAAATGCAAAATTAAAAAAGGAAGGAGTAAAACTAATTACAGATGGAGTGTTACCCTAGTAGAGCTCTTCTTCACTAAAAGTTTGAGACAATATAGAAATGAGTGTAAAGATATTACAAGAGAGGCTTATTTAACCAATTATAGGTTTAGTCCACTTCTTCTTAGTTAGGTTGTAGTTTAGGGCTGGAATGAGGCCTCTTTGGACATGACAATTTTCATATAAAATGTAGTTTATTACTTTGCTTTCCAATGGCCTTGACCTTAACTAAAACTTGATGTTTAGCTCAAGTTATGAGCTAAATAGTAAGATAACTTTTTTATAGTAGTCCAACCCATAACAGATTTAAACACTTAAGTTCATAGCTATTAATTGAATCTAAACAATTTAGTTTGCTTACAAGCCCTCATAAGAGTTGTAGGGTTGGATGTTAATTATCCAAGGGCTTAAGTTTGCACTGAAATAATAGGTGGAACTCCACTTATGATGAAAATAGTGAAGTTGGGTTTGGGTTGTAGCACTGCACTCTATTCCAAATTCCATGCTTTATTTCACCATTAAAACATTTGAATTGGGCTTTTGGCTCTTCATGACATTTTTATCTCTTTCTCTTAGCTATCCAAGGACACAAGAATCACCTTAAACCATGGTTCAACACTCTAAATATGCCTAAAAACTTGAAATAATCTAAAATAGTATAAATTTACCAAATAAATTCAATTAAGTACAAAAACTTAGCAAACAACAAAGTCAATCTCAAGTGTCCATTTAAGTACATAAATATGATAAAAGCCTAAGTATAAAAAGATATAAAACATGTATAAATTTTGTTTATCAAATTTCCCCACACTTAGCTCTTGCATGTCCTCAAATAAGGCCCTAACACAAAACTACACTTAACTTAAAACAAAGACTTAAACTCTAAGATTTTCAACAATAATGACAATGCAAAATCAAAAGCAAGGAAACAACCAAAATTTCAAGGGACATGGCATCTCATGAAGCATATTCTTGACCACTGGAATCTCAAATCTAACTTGCAAAGCAATTTCATTCAAAAGGCAAGTAAATCAACTTTGGTAGAACCTCATAAGGTAAGCTTTCCAAGAAACTCTCTTTGTATTTAAGATGAAAAAGTGTTTCATTCAATTTTAATCCATGAAAATGCACTACCATAAGCTTACTTATCATCAAATCTTTATTACTCAAATCACATGTATAGTATAAATCATAAGGACTTCACAAGGTTGTAATGTGACCAAGAGAAAAGGGGAAGAAAGGAATGGCAAGGATATGAAAGTGCAAAATCAAAAAGACTAATAGAGCATCATGGCATAGATCTAAACAAGTAAAGGAGCAATTAAAATCAGAATCTACATCACAATTTTCACTTCTCTTCTTCTCTTTCCTTTTCTTGACTTTTTTTTTATTCTAAGCTCTTTCTTTTTTTGGAAATTTCTTTTTCATTCAAATTCATTTTTTCCCTTTCTTTCTTGAATTATGTTGATTGAGCTCTTTTTCATTTTTTTTTATTTTTTTTCTTTTCTTCTCTTGACCTTCAAAATGATTTATAATTGCCTTTTCACTAAACACAATTAGCACACCCCCACACTTGCACAAGAATCCATCTCAGTTATGAATTAAATGCTCTACTGACCCCTAAGATCAGGAAATAGTAAAGACATTCAAAGGTTGGCTTTCTAATGGGCTACATAATAAACAAAAGCTCAATTGGGCACGAAAGGACTCAACAATGGTACATTCCAAGGTGGGCTAAAAGGGCAAAAGTGGCCCTATCAAAGAATACCTTAATCATATTCATGCATACATGTGCCAATATAATCTAAAAAAAAAAAAGAATTAAAGCAACTTCTAAAGCAACAATTTCATGAAAGAAAATCACACACAAGAAAGAAGAAGAACCTAATAAAAATGATCAACAATGGCTTAAAATATCTTATAGATTATTTGTCTACCAAAATCAATGTACAAACATTTTAAATTCTATCACAATGCTAATCAAATTTAAGAATCAAGAGGTAAGATAATTTATTTACTCATGCTATGCAACCATCAAAATCAATTATAACCTACTCAAAATAAGCTCATCATCGATAAAAAATACCTAAAAGAACAAAAATAGAATTTTTTGCTAAAAATATTTTTTTTTTCAAAAATGAAGCAACACAAAGCAAAATGCAAAACAAAACAAATATAAAACCTCTCCCTCACACTTAAATTTTACATTATCCCTAATGTAAGCACAAAATCATCAACAAATCATGAATATATATTTATATAAAGAGATAGGGAAAGAGAAGAAAGCTTGGGCTGCTTCCAAGAAGCACGTTTGTTTAATGTCATTTGCTCGATGGTCCATTGGTTCTTTTCTCAACCCTCATTAACATAAACTGGCTCTCCTAACTCCACTTCCTCTCGTTCATGCTCTTGGAAGCCTTCAAAGAATGGCTTAGGCCTATGTCCATTGACCTTGAACACCTTGTCAATTATTAAACTTTTTATCTTAACTACACTATAAGGAAATACATTAGTAACAACAAAGGGTCCAATCCAATGGGAACACAATTTACCAGGCCTCAATTAGAGTCTTAAATTGTAGAGTAAAACTTTGCCAAAATATGAATTGTTTTCTTGTAATCCTCCTATCATGAAATGCCTTGGTCTTCTCTTTGTAGATGCATGAATTCTCATAAGACTTAAGCCAAATCTCCTCCTGTTCTTGCAATTACAACTTCCTTTGCTCACTAGCTTCATCCATCACCATGGTTTCAACTCTTCACAGCCCAAAAAGCTTTATGATGTATTTCCACAAGAAGGTGGCATGCCTTGCCAAAAACTAACTTGTGAAAAGATATTCCAATCGGAGTGAACAATCCAGATTCTGGAGAGCTTGCTTCAAGCATGTGTAATGGAATTTGAAGGAAATTAGGAAACATACTTGCCTGTTATTGAATTCACTTATAATAATATTTACTAGCCAACTATTCAAATTGCACCATTTAAGGCATTATATAGGAAGAGACATAGATCTCCAATGGGTTGGTGTGAACCTAAGGAGGGAAAGTTATTAGGACCAGATCTTTTAGTAGATGTAACTGAAAAGATACAATTGATATGCAAAAGAAGAAAGGTAGCTCAAGACAAAGAAAAGTCATATATGAGCAATAGGAGGACAAAACTTGAATTATAGATTAATAATCAAGTTTTCCTCAAGGTATCCCCTATGAAAGGAATTATGCAATTATGCGAAAAGGGAAAGTTAGCATCACGGTATATAGGACCATTAAGAATTATCAAACACCTGGGAGCGATGGCATATCAAATGGAGTTGCCAGATGAGATGCATGGAATTCACCTAGTGTTTCATGTCTCTATGTTGAAAAAGTATATTCCAAATGAATCCCTCATTATTAAAGAAGAATCAATTCAATTGGATGCCATGTTGACTTACAAAGAGCAACCAACAACTATCCTTGATCAACAAATTTGAAAATTAAGATCAGCAGAAGTTCTTATGATTAAAGTATTATGGGGATGGCATGATGAACGACAAGCTACATGAGAATTGGAAGTTGACATGTGAAAGGAATATCCATAATTATTTGCTAAGGAATGAATATAAGAATCAGTACTTGTTTTAGTACATTTAGCAATGATATTTCAAATTTGAGGGTGGATTCTTCTTAAGGGGGAGAATTGTAATACCCTAAATATTCTGAAAAAAATTGAAAAATCTCAAAATTATAGATTTGAAGTTATGAGAGACTTAGATATATTAGAAATAAAAAATATAAAATTTTGAGAATTAATTTCTGTAAGACTTTGAAAATATTAAACTAGGGTCATGGATATTAGTTGATTATGAAATTAGAGTTGTTATAAAGATATATAATTGAAATAATTTATATTAAAATTTTGTGATTATTAGAGATCGGCAAGTATGCTAAATTTGAATTCACAATGAGAGAAATGGGAAAGTTACTAAAGAGGGAAAATGGTCAACTTGTAGTTATTGAGAAGTTGACCAAGTTTTTCCATTTTACCCTCCAATTAGCCAGCTTCCTTTTCCTTTTTCTTGGGCTTCAGCTTAATGAAATCATGCAGACTCCCTCATCTTCTTCCTCGAGCTTTCAACTTCTCTCTCTTTCTCTACAGGTAAGCTCATTAATGCTTCCTATTCTTTTCTCAAATTTTTACTATTGAATCTTCTCTTCTTCCTCCTCTATCTGATCACAAAATCATGTTGATTCATTTGGTGAAACTTCATAAAAGAATTTTTGTAAATTTCTACTACTGTTCACATTACTATTCAACCCATGAATCAATATGATTTTTCTAGTGTTTTAGAGCTTGAATGTACTAGATATAGCTATTTTTTATGAAATTGAATCATAATCTAAATAAGTGAGCTTAGTTAAAGCTAATAATAGACTCTTGTTTTTATTCTTGAAGAGCATAGATAGATTTGGTGTGATTAGCCACACCTAGTTATTTCCAAATAGTAAGGTGAATATTTCTTACCATGCTTGTGAATCAATTCATGTTTCTTAATTGTGATTTATTGAATAAATGAAGATAGTTGATGATAATGGGTTATGTGATTGTGACGTATGATTTATGATTAAATGGTTTGCACAATGAATTAATTAGTTAGAGAATGAAATGAATAGATATTGTATATGTTTAAGCCAATAAAACATGTAGAAATAAGGTCTTATAATGATATTTTGCTTTATAAATAGTCTCCCTTATTTTTCTACTGTTGGCATGCAAATATATGCTCGCGCAAGTAGAATCACACCTTTTCGAATAGAACCCGCAATCATACTTGCAGAAATCCAATTGTATTTCTTGACCAATTTGAATAGAATTTTGAACTAAAATTGGACAATTTGAATCAACCTTACTTGCTCTATTTTTTATTCTAATCATGATTCTGATCACATTTGAAATTAAACTTCCTAAAAGTTTTCAAAATTAGGCAAGCAAACTCACATTTTTAACTACATTTCCTCAAGTCGAATTGAGCTCTTCATAAATAAGTTTTCCAATTCTAATCACAATCGTGCTCCTTTTCTTCAGTGATTCTACTCGTAATCCTAATCATACTTTCAACAAATTTTATATTATTTTAATTAATGTCTACTTCTTTTAATTTTATTCTAAATTCCTTAAATTACTCTTATAATGAATCCAAATAATTCAAACATAATAAATAGAGTTTATAAAAATATAA